>APFE030016869.1:0-50474 GCA_000404065.3 Pinus taeda
AGAGATCACCCTTCACAGATTCGCTTTCCACTTCACTTTCATATAGATCGAGCTTTTTGAAACAATAACCCAATATTTCAGATCTTAAGATATTCAACCCAAAAGCATACCCAAGCCAAATGATCTCCTTTGCTTTATATAGGCAAGCTCTTCCTCAAATCATGGACCAATACCACGGGCCAAAACCATAGGATCAAAAACTGTGGGACTAATACCATGAACAAACCATGAAAGTGCGTGAACTTTTCTCCACATGAAATAAACTTTTCTCTGCATAAAATTCCGTGAACTTTTCTCTACATGAAATAAACTTTTCTTTGCATAAATTTCCGTGAACTTTTCTCTACATGAAGTAAACTTTTCTCTGCATAAAATTCCGTGAACTTGAAAATAAATTTGTTGCACTATAATTTATCATCTGAGTGATTTGCCATCAAGGACAACACTTGTCTCATAATGCCAACACAGTTGATACTGATAAACTGGGGTTTGCATAGCAGGATTGTATTGATACTGTCCCTAGTACGGTTGATACGTAAATTGAGGTTGACTTGTGACAACCGTACTTGGACTAGGTTGTCCTACAAGCATCTGAACAGAAGTTTGGATTGTAGGTCCAGACTGGGGTACAGAGGTCTGAGGAGTTGATACAGAAACAATAGAAGCCAGAGCTATCGATACTCCAGAAGTAGGTGGGGTAGATTGAACAGAAGATTCAGTAGTTACAAGAGTCAATTGAGGCGGAGTTCGAGGCAAACTAGGCCCAGGCTAAGAAACTACACCAGGTGTAGAGGTTTGGATAGTAGACTGGACGGGTTACTGGGTTAAACCAGAAACCATGGGTTGTCCAGATTGAGATGACAACTACACATTAGGTTGCAAAATCTGTTGAATCTGAGATGGATCCCACACCATATTCATTCCAGGGTAAGGGCCCATAACAAGTTGAGGATATTGAGGACAATAACCAGGTTGAGTGTAGGACTCATAATTTCCAGTTCCTTGAACAAAAGGTTGACCAGAAGTTGGTTGGAAACCTTGAGATTGGTACTGACCTTGAGGTTGATAACCTTGAGGCGGGTACTGATACTGGGGTTGACCTTGAGGTATATATTGATACTAGGGTTGACCTTGAGACACATACTGAGTCTGAGGTTGACCTTGAGGCATATATTGAGTCTGGGGTTGACCTTGAGGCATGTACTGACCTTGAGATATGTACTAACCTTGAGGTTATCCCCCAGGCGGAATTTGACTGCCTTGAGGTTGCCCCCCAGGCGGTATTTGACTTCCCTGAGGTTTCCCCCCATGCGAAAACAGATTACCTTGAGGTTGCCCCCCAAGCGGATTCTGACTACCTTGAGGTTGCGGATTTGGAATAGCACCAGACATCATAAGAATTTCTTCTACACTCAATGGTGGAGTTTCGTTATGGCCAGTTGATATCCCATGTTCGATGGGTTGAGGAGACACTCCCGAAAAAGTACCAGAAACTGACTGATACCCAGACGGAATAGAAGGACCCCCATATAAAAATGTTTCTGGATTTTGAGAAAACATGGACGACTGGTTTGACATATTCGAAGGAGGATAATAACCTCTGGGCATTGGATGAAAAGGAATACGAGGTGGTGAAGCAGCGAGACCCAGATTTTCTAAAAAGTTTGTCAAAGATACGTACCAAGCGTCACTTCGAAAAGGACTGTAAAAAATAGATTCACACTCCCTAAGTTCTATAGTCGGTTGATTTTCAAGGAGAGATATATCCTCGTCCGGAATAATATGTTCTTCAATAGAAATAAGTCCCATCGGAAGATTCTGGGTAATGACACTTCCTACCCTGGGTGAACCAGGAGCACTAGAAACTGGAGAAGCAAATCCTGAGGATGGAGTAGCAGAAGGCTTAGTTTCAGGTTCAGAAATTTTAGGTTCCTCAACGAGTTCACGAGTAGAAGAAAAACTACCAGTAAGCTCGGAAACTAAAAGTGGTTCAGAAATATACTCTGTTACTGGAATGTGATAATTAGGATGAATAACCAAAGATGATTCTCGATCTTGTGGTGACCCAACTCTACTTTCACTAGGCGTGACAATAGCTTTTAGCCCTTCAAGCTGACTTGGCGTATATTCAGGAGGCTGCCCCAGAAGTCTACGGGATTGTCTCGGTAATTCATCCACGATTAATTAATTAATTACTTCACACAAAAACAAAGAAAATCTCAAAAAAACCACCTAAAGTCTCTAAAGAACCAAACAATTGAATCACACACCTAACAATCTAAGAGTTCAAACCACACACAAACAATATTTTTTCATACCGAAAACACTAGTTGGTGATGAAATCCAACCTTGTAGAATTCAATACAGAAAGGTGGTTGGAACAGTTACCTCGACAACCTGCTTAATGAAACAGACTCGCACAAGTATCTCCACAAAACCGTCTCGAGTGAAGATAACCCCCCCCAGAGAGTCCAAGTGAGTCTAGTCGACATCTGTTCTAGGTACAGTGGGATCTTCCCTCCACCGTCACCTTAGGAAGAATCCTAAATATTATAGCCACTAAGGTTACCAATGGAAACAAATATACCTGGGGAACAGTCTACGATCCGATATGCATGCAAGGGCAGAGTCACAAGCTCAATCCCCTTAAAGGCTCCTTGACATAATCCAAGGTTTACCAACAAGTGACCCCAGGCTCCTCGACAATGGTCAATCTGAGGTTTACCTTTTTTAATACATGAATATCTTCTATCGTTCCCAATGAGGAAGGGTTGATTACCTCATTGGTTCAGATATGATCTCGTGCTTCTCCTTTAAGAGGAGCTTTCCCAGAGGATAGATGTAACAATTGGATTCTCTTCCTACCGCAAGATCGACTACTTGTTTGTTTAAACTATCTTGGAGAGTTAATTACTCCCTACTCCAAGATACTAGCCTATGCTATGTTGGTGAGTAAGAGCCCTAGAAATAAAAATATTTCTAGATGAATTTTAATTAAGCGTTAATTTTATTGGTTGTTTCTTAAGTCAAAAGGTATGGAGATGAAACTTTGTGGTGTGAAGACTCGACTCCAAAATGCTAAAAAATTCACCTAAGATGATCAATTCTTTTCCTTTTCAATGAATCTCTAGCTAAAGGAAGAGTTGAGAATGCAATGCTTGAAAACAAAACTTTCCTTCAACATAAAACAAAAAGAAAAACTTTTGTTTGTTTTTGTCTTTTTCAAAAAACTCAAACGAAGTTACTAATTATGCTCACAAAATAAATCCCTTTTCATTTCGACACTCAAAACTAGAAAAACAATTTTTCAAAATAGAAACTAAAATTTCAAGACAACACACTCAAAACTATGAAAAATATAATCTTGAGATTTAACTTCTTAAAACTTATCAAAATAAAAGCTTCAATTTTTTTTTGAGGATGTTTTCCCTTAGTTATTCAACAAACTAAGGATTAATTCATTCAGCAAGACAAATCAACCAAAAACATCCCACTATGTTTTTATAGCAAATGAAATTCACAACATGACCAAGTTCACTCAAAGTTTTGCAAAGAGAAACAAAATTGATTTCTCACCAAAGGAAAATCTCACTAACCAGCTAGACTTATCAAGAAGACAAAGGATTCCAGGGTGATCTAAGGTCTCTTAGGCTTCTAAGCTTCAAGTCACTACAAAGACTGAGTGAAGACCAAACCAAGCATGCACAAACTTCTAGAAGTTCATCCAAAACACAACACCAATGGAACTTGCTTATGAGAGACTTTTAACAGGATATATGTAGATCTGGGCAGAGGATAAAAGTAACGAAAGATATCTAAACTAAATTGGATGAAAAGATTTCAAGATTTTCAAAAGTTTTGATAGGGTCCGCAAGCCCCCAGTGAAACCAAGTGCGGTATCGTTCTGTGCAGTAAAGTAATAGTGTGGTTAGGTCCGCACTGTAACTTAAGCAGAACATGTGGTCCTCGTGAAAATTTCTGAAAAACAAAAAATCAATCCAGAACTAACACACTACCCAATCCCACACACATCAAGTAAAAACCAAAAACAAAAAATCAAGTTTCTCAAATCAAAGATCAAGGAAAATTAAACAATCAAATCCCATCCCCAGCGGAGTCGCCAATTTTTCAATCGGATAAATCATTCTTGCGAACAAGACCAATCTCGCTAGTATCAATTGATATCTAGAAACAAGCAGGACAAGCAAATCTACTTTTCTCTAAACATATTTCGATTCATTAATACAAACTAAGAGGTGTTTTAGACCATACCTCAAGTCCAATGCTAGTTTGTGGCAGCCTCACTCCAACAGCTTCAAAGAGTATCCTTTTAATAACCTACAAACACAAAAAAGTACACATCAAAGAACACCTGCATAGCTAATATAATAAATCATGTTCATCATAGTGATAAAGGAGTCTATGAAATAAACCATTAAACACAACTTATTGAGAAAAGTAAACTTGATTGTATTACCTTTAAGAAAGAAGAACTTTACAACCTTGGTGCCTTGATGCTGTACAAGATCTTCCCAGGGGCCGGGTAGGAATCTCCTCTACTTTGACAAGCCTCACTCTTTCCCAAATGAGATCAAAAGGTATGTGATCTTTCCTCTCAAAAGCTCAATTAGGAAGACTAAGTTCCAGCAGCATATACCCTAAAAAATATTCAACTTTCAAGCCCCCAAGTAACCAGCCCAAGGCTTCATTTTATAGTGCAAGGGAAGGGGGTTACAGCTCCACCATTGAAGGGATAGAGTCCTCGTTCAAGGGGATGCATGCACCCTCAAGGAGCGAACTTGCTAGTGCAAGATTCCTTCTAGAAGCTTCCATAATTGACTCAAAGTGAGTTTTCAAGAATAAACTCGCGCATTTTCACTTTTACAGGGGTTCGCACCCATATATGCAGATACAGAGCAGTCAAGTGTGCAAGGGACATGACCAGTGAATGTGGCACCACAGGTAAGGCTAAGAGAAAGTGCGAAACCAAAGTTTTAGAGATTTTTAAGGACTTTCTATCATTTTCAAAGCTTGATATGCAAAGCTGAGGTTCAAGACTTGCAAAGGAGGTATGTATGAGTAGTGATAGACTCATATTGATTACAGAAAGTCATGGTGACAATTTTTCGTGTAACAGAAACTATTATGTAAATCAATCTTGAGAAGTTCATAGTTATTCATATACACTATTTATTATAATCTAATCATCAAAATTGATGGCATATTTTTTTTTAAATTGTTTGTTCACAAAATTGTTTAATGGATTTCAAAGGAGTAATATAAGGAAATAAGAAAGAAATAAATTATTTTAAGTCCAAGAAGCTAAATATATCCTATGGGACAGATTGCTTCTTCATCTATTTGATGTATTCATTTTTTTGTGAAGCTTCACAATAAATGTTCCAAGCTTCTGGAGCTAGATAGACTATCCCAAGAGGTAGCTGCCAGCATATCTGCATAACTTTTCCTGTTGCCTTTGAAAGCCTTTCATTCTAAAATAAAATGCTTTTTTGTTTCCACTTTTCAGGAAGAACAAAAAATGCATACAATTTCCTCCCACGCTTCTTTTGGCCTTTTCCACTACACTTTTTCTTAGCAATAAGAATTTTGGATTTCCAAGAGATATTGGCCTCTATGTATACTTTTGGCTGATGACTATGATTGGAATTAAACACTTCAATATAGTACTTTTTCTTTCTTCCTAGCTCCTTATCCCAAGTACCCTTGTGGAACTTATCCATAACAAAAGCTTTTATCTCTTTATTGTTTATGGGACAAGTGTTCAACCAAATACCCCATTTAATAAACCATTAGAATAGGAGCAACCCATGTTTCACTTAACAAGATAGCATAAGGAATTGTGCTTTTAATCTTTAATTTTTTTGTAATCAAAGTCTTTTATATTTTCTCAATTTGTCTCCACTGCATGTAGTATGTAATGCCAACCCATAGTTCACAACCATAGAGAATCACCTGAATCACTAGAAGCCCAAAAGAGTTTGTGTGGTTTTCCAGTCCATAACTCTACTTGTCTACACCTATTTTTGAAAAGCATAAAATGCTTTCCAAACACCCAAAGTTCTTTTCTTACTACAACCATCCAAGTTTAGATTTTTGTTGAAGTCAATTCCGGGGTATTTGTAATTTGCAACTTCTTTTGGAATGTTTCCTTCAAAGTAGAACTTTTGCTGGTTATGTTTTTTTTTTTTTTAGATAAAACCACTACTTTCGTTTTGCTTATATTGACTTGCATCCCCACAGTTCTACAAAAATACTCAAGGGATAGTAAGCCCTCTTGCAAACCAAAGCCGATTTAGCAATCAGAATAAGGTCATCTACATACAAAAGAAGCCTTATAACAAACTTGTCCAAATATATACCATCACCCCTTTGCAAATTTAAACATTCAAGCTTGTTGATATATAAACCAAAAAGGGTAGGAGACAGTGGGAAACCTTGCATGAAATGATTGCTGAGGTTCTAATTTTGACTTTTAGGAATAGAATCATTTTAAAAGTTTATGTTAATACCTTTAAGTTAATAATTGTGAAAATATTTTGAAAAGATATTTTATGATTTATTGTATATTTTTCATGCATTTTTTTTTGTATTATGATATCCAATTTTCTCAAGGTATTTTTTAAGATAATGGGATGTCTATACCTAAAGGCTAAAGTTATACTATGGAAGTGGAGTTATCAAAATTCTTCTACTTTGAGTAACCTTAAAATAACTTTCTAAGATCACTATTGTCTTTAAATCATCAAGATCTTTAAATTATGAAATCACTAATTCTTGTTTAACTCCTCCCTCTTTTTCCTTTACATGTTCCTCTTCTTCTCAATGTTTCTTCTGTGATGGATTTTGTATGAGCTCTTCCACTTGTGACAAAACATTCTAGTTAGACCTTAGAATTCTATGAATTTTACTTTCCCCCTACCTTAGATAAGATAGTTGGGTTACAACCCAACTACTTAACAAATATATAAGATACTATCACATCTTTCTCATTAGATATCTTTGATTGATAAGGGCCAATTCCATAAACACCTTTTTGATGGTTTCCCTCCCCTCTCATGGCTTCTTATGGCTGATATCAATGCTCTACCTCTTCACTTGTTATTCCATTAAAATTACAATCATTTCTATTCTTCCAAATATTTACCTTTACATGGTCATGCATGCTTTATTAAATTAATTATTTATAATTACAATATATGAGGAGAATTAATGGTTGGGTGTTTCAATCACATGTCATACCATCTCAAGTGTTTTTTTAGCAACATACCATTCAAAGTCCATTTTTCAGCAAAACACCCTTCTAGGTGCCTTTTGTTCTCTATGGTAATATGTGAACAACTTCCATTTATGTGCACCAACATCATTCCTCTTAATTATTAAAATCATGTTTCTTGTCCTTTTCCAAGTTCCAAGTGCTTTAGTAGTGGAATTTGTCTTCATAGTCACACCACGTCCAAACTTAACATCCTGTCTAGTACCTACATGAGAAAACCAATAGGGCATATGTGTTAAAACCATTTTCATATAAAACCATTAAGTTTTTCATAGTAGATATCAATTTCCACAAGTAACTTGCATTTCAACAAATGAAATTTTCAACTTAATACTTATATTTATGCTTGTCCTTTTCTTCACAAAGTTCCCATAGGTAACAAATTCAATTTACTACTTGCATCAAACACACCCATAGACTCATGATTCCAATCAGCTTATGGCATAAACATTTAATGGAGATTTCATTGAAGTCTTCTTTTTTTTTTGTAGTCACCCACCACTTCAAGTTTATCAAATACTGTTAATTTTAGGTATGTTCTATGTTTAGAGAAATTTATTTCAATTTTCATAGTTAGCTTAATATCTTTTCTAGATTAGCAATCACATCAAAATAATAGTAAATTGCAGAAAGAACATAAACATAAATTGCAGAAGACAAGCCAAGACAAGAGGACACAAGATGTGGTGCTAGCCAAGGACAAACCCCAATGTGGGGAACCCCTGATCAATTCCTCTTATATGTTCTTCAATAGTTCAAGAGAGAGAGAGAGAGAGAGAGAGAGAGAGAGAGAGAGAGAGAGAGAGAGCACATATACAAGAGAAATCAACACTTTGACTTATCTAAATAAGAGAAGAAATCATCTCTAAGAAGATGATACATGAGGTAGCTAAACTTAGTTGAAGACATGCTGCTTCAACTGATTCTCCAAGGTGACTCCATCACCATGCCACACCTATCATTGTGTTTCACCTCATCATCATGTTGCACCTCACTGTGCTACACCCATAATCACTATGCTGCATCTCATCATGCTTCACTAGTCATGACTATACCCATCACTATTATCAATGTATATTATAAAGTATCATCATGCTGCAGCACTATCATTAAGCTACTCTTCATAAAAATCTCCCATCACGGGGCTGCACTCATCATTATGCTGCACTGCACTACCGTCTCTAACACCATGCTGCATCCACATATGTAGTTGCATCCATAGGCTGTATCTAAACTTGTTGTATCATGTAGTATCCAACCATACTACTGCATTTATCATGCTTCTTTATGCACCTAACTGCATCATGTTGCCCATGCATCTTGTTGCACTATTAGTATGCATTCAGACTTCATGGGTCACCTTGCTGTCACATCTTATCATGGAATGTATTGGTTCATAGTTTAGGATATTTGTTTGCTATGTTGGATAGAAGATGGGACAACCTTCATCATTTAGGCCATCAAGACAGATATACCATCCCTCATACATAGGCTGCAACATCCATGCTTGTCCAACCTTGTTTGCTGTTGATTGTTAGTGACATACTGGTTAGGGCATATAGCTATAGCCTTAATGTTATTCCACAGTCAACAAAATAACAATGTTATCCCACAGTCAACAAACTAAACCATAAGGACTGAGGCTAGATTTCTCCATAACCAACAGTTAGGGGTGACACTAGAATCCTTTCAACATGACTGCGACTAGTTGTAAGTTGATCTCTAGTTATTGACTGCAGCTAGGGCTTTTTTTAGAACTTCATTGGACAACGTTTAGAGTCTTCCTAAGGCCATGTATTTAAGCGTATCCTTGTTGTGATGAATAGCCTTATTTAGGACAACATATGACTGTGATTTTATCTTCCCATGACTCTGTCCAGGGCACTCTAGAACAATAGCAATAGACCCGTGTTTAGGCTTCTCCATATAATATTAAGGAAGCCTCCTTCACATTGTTAAATATTCTCCTTCAAGACTTCATTGAGGTCTTCTTTTATGACTGCATTAAGGTCTCTATGCTTGTGACAAGGTTTCTCCTTTCTAACTACAATTAGGATGCCTCCTTATCCGGGATAAGGCTTCTTATATGGCTACGTAGGAGAGCCTCCTTTAGGGCAGTGTAGGTGCCTCTCTCCAATGATAGTCATCCTTCATGACTGTGTCCATAGTGCTTGTGTCTAGGTCTCTTTAGATAGTGTATAGGGCTAGGGCATCTCCTCTAGGACAACTCCCTTAGTCTCCTTTCCTCCTGAGTCTAGGGCTTCCTCCTCTTAGAATTCTATTCCACTAAAACTTAAAACAAGTGGCGAGAAATAAAGAGTGAAATATGTGTTCAAATGAATAACAAGTCACCTCCTTTTATACTAAAACGTTGAGCACATGTGGGGGTTATTTAGTTGTTGGCCTACCTTGACGAATTGTCCCATAACACAAATAAATTCATATCTCCATGAAAACTTATCAGAATCGGATGATCTTTAGATCAATCCTACACCTCTTGATGAGAGGAGTCCAAGAAAAATATCAGATGCCATAAATAAGATGACCTAGATGGATTTTGGCCCTAGTTTCCAATTTTAACACTCCCTCAAAACTAGGGAGAACTCCATCCTATGATCCATCTGCTAGACTGTACTATCTCTTCCATGAGTGTCGTGCACTTCTCTACTCTCTGGTCTACTCTTCTCTTCTTTGTTGAACCATGAAGAATAAGAATTGATCGGGAATGTCTCATACCATTCTCTACTGACCCGAAGTCAGTCCCATATGAAGATAGTGTGCTATACCACTCTTACTGATCCCATATCAGTTCCAAAAGAGAGTGAGTTATATCACTCTTACTGACCCAAAGTTAGTTTCATTGATCCCAGTTCAATATCACAAGAGAGTATCTCAAACCACTCATACTAATTCTAAATCAGTTCCAAGAGAGAGTGAGCTATATCACTCTTACTAACCTGAAGTAAGTTCCAATTGACCCCAGGTCAATGTGAGTCATCCTAGCATAGGGTGTATGGTAGATACACGATGCATCCATCGGTAATACTATAGTCCCTAACCCCATTTCCCTACTCGTTGGCCAATGAGAGGTACTTCCCATGAGTCCCAAATTGCATGGGTAGGATGCCTCGACAAAAGAACCACTCATCTTATCCATAAATCACCATGAGGTATTACAAGGGAAGGCTGAACCATTCACCCTATACACAACGCACCACTAGGGGAGGGTGAGTCGCCCTATGGTCGCTTGTTGCTCTAAGAAGTACCCCAAGCCCCCCAGAGATCCGAGAGCTCAATGTATGCATCATACAGGACCCTCATAAGAGGGTCTCTCAATGAATCCAAGTCATTTTGGAAAGTCACAAATTTAACCTTTCCTCTGGGTTTCAAAAAAATATCAGTGACTTGCACATTAGTCTTAATGTGATGGAGCCTTCTTGCTCATCGATGTACCATATCCTAGATAAAGTGGCACCTGATGTCTATATGCTTGGAGCGATCATGCAGATGAGATTCCTCAATAGTCAAATCCCCCTCTCGTTGTCACAAAAGATCACAGTGGTATTCGTCATGTGTCAAACAGCTCAAAGAAGAGCTTCCTCAACTAGGTAGCTTCACACGAGATCATACTCGTAGCTATGTATTTAGTCTCAACGATGCTCAAATAAATCATCTTTTGCTTCCCACTCATCTAGGATATCGAAGCAGAACCCAAAGAGAACCAACAACCAAAAGTGCTATTGTGATCCTCCACATTGCCTGCCCCGTCAGCATTTGAATGATCATTCAACTTCACATTTCCAGCAGTTTATTGTGCCCCAAAGATATGTTAGAAGATTCTTGGCACCAATTGAGTGAGGCTCAACCATATATGAGCTCAACATGCTAACACATAACTTCTGAAAGTTAATATCCATCGAGGTAGTCACGGGCTTGTAGTTCACCATTCCAAATCTAGAATCCAACTCCCTCTTATTTTTGCAAATGAGAGGGTTTGCACCTGTCAGAAAGAGATCGTCTTCATAAGGTTCTAGTATGAGAGGTCTATCATCCGTAACCTTAAAGCAAAGGTCTAGATCGGCTTCACTCCTAGTGAATCTCAGCTTCATCAGACAACTATCAATCCTCTCATATTAAGCTGGGAGTGTTTTTCTTCAAGCCATAGAGGGCTTTCTTCTATTTGATTACATGAGATTCCAGATCATGAATTTCAAACCCCTTGAGTTATTCCAAACATATGGACCTGCTACATGAGGGGAATGGTCCCGTTGTAAGTTTTTCCTTCATTACATCTCAGACATGTACCTTCATTTTCTTCTTGAATTCAGGCATTCTTGTCACCATCTGACTCACTTCATGTGAGGCCCCATAATAAGTAGACCTCTGGTGCTATAGACGAGATGTGTCAACTCAGATGGTCCCAAATGGACTTCCTGCAACTTGATACAAATTTCCAACCCTAAAACCATGAGTAAAGGCATCTTTGAAAATTATATTTTCAAACACATGCCTTTCCATCGATGAATGCCACCCTAAAACCTTTGATTTCCATTGTTGAAATGGACACCAGGTTCTTCTTGTGATCATGTACATAAAGAAGTTTCTTATAGATGAATCGAGTTACCCTCATTCAATTAAGAGGTAACATTTCCTACTCCCTTATCAGGATAGGTGGCATTGACTCCAAGTATAATCCCATGATTGTTTCCATCTCTGCCAAATTATAGAGAGCACTCTTCTATCTGATGAAGTGCCTTGAAGCACTACAATCAATAAGCTAGATTCCCAAGGAGTCTTGAGGAGAGCGCCAACAACATTTGATTCTACATACTTGGGGTTCCTTGTTTTCTTTGAAGAGTTGGCCATTTCCTTGATGTCCCGCGTTACCTGTCATTCCTCGAATCATTGAAGATGTACTTGGAATGCTTGTTATCATCATCAAGTGATGTGTCCCTACCATTCTCACACTCCTTCGCATAACGGCCAAACTTGTTACAAAAAAGGCATCTACCTTTCCTTCCACCCTTAGGTTCGTAATTCCCATTGAAGTGATATTTAGGTAAGTCATCAGAAGCTTTATCTGCACCATTTTGATAATATTCTCTTCTTAGAATTCACCCTTGGTGAATTTGAAGAGGGACGATGAATCCATTGAGCCTTTTGTCCTTTCCCAACTGTATTTGGTGATTGCTTCTTCATTCTTGCTTAGGATTTGTCTTCATCTCAACTTTGATACCATGTTAATTTTAGGTACTTTCTATACTTAGAGAAATTTATTTCAATTTTCACAGTTAGCTCAATATATTTTCTAGATTAGCAATCACATCAGCATAATAGTAAATTGTAGATAGAACATAAACATAAATCGCAAAAGACAAGCCAAGACAAGTGGACACAAGATGAGGCACTTGGAAGAAACAAACCCCAATGTGAAGAAACCCTTGACAAATTCTTCTTATATGTTCTTCAATAGTTCAACAGAGAGAGAGAGAGAGAGAGTGAGAGAGAGAGAGAGTGTGTGTGAGAGAGAGAGAGAGAGAGAGATAGTATATATACAATAGAAGTCAACACTTTGACTTATCTAAATAGGAGCAGAGATCATCTCAAACAAGATGATACATGAAGTAGTTGAACTCGGTTGAAGACATGCTATTTCAACTGAACTTGGTTGAAGACATGCTGCTTCAACTAATTCTCCAAGGTGACTCCATCACCATGTCAGATGTATCATTGTGCTACACCTCATCATCATGTTGCACCTCACTGTGTTGCACCCATCATCACTATGTTTCATCTCATCATGTTTCACTAGTCATGACTATACCCATCACCATGCTCAATGTATGCTACAAAGTATCATCACATTGCACCACTGTCATTAAGCTGCTCTTGATCACAAGCTCCCATTACTGGACTGCACTCATCATTATGCTCCACTGCACTATGGTATCAAACATCGTGCTGCATCTAACTGTTGCATCCAGATATGTTGTTGCATCCATAGGATGTATCTAAACTTGTTGCATCATGTAGTATCCAACCATACTGCTGCATTTATCATGATTTTTTATGCACCTTACTGCATCATGTTTTCCATGCATCTTGTTGCACTATTAGTATCCATTCAGACTTCATGGGTCACCTTGTTGTCACATCTTATCATGGACTGTATTGGTTCATAGCTTAGGATCTTTTCTTTCTATGTTGGATGGAAGATGGGGAAGCCTTCATCATTTAGACCATCAAGACAGATCTACCATCCCTCATACATAGGCAATAGCATCCACGCTTGTCCAAACTTGTTTGTTGTTGAATGTTAGTGACAGACTAGTTAGGGAATGTAGTTGTAGCCTTAGTGTTATCCCATAGTCAACAAACTAGCCCCATAAGGACTGAGGCCATATTTATCCATAACCAACAGTTAGGGGTGAGACAAGAATCCTCTCAATAGGATTGTGGCTAGATGTAAGTTGATCTCTACTTATTGACTATGGCTAGGGCTCTTTTTAGAGCTTCATTGGACAACATATAGAGTCTTCCTACGGCCTTGTATTTAAGCCTCTCCTTGCTGTGACAAATAACCTTATTTATTTAGAATAGCATATGACTATGATTTTATCTTCCCATGACTCCATCTAGGGCACTCTAGAACAACAACAATATACCTGTGTTTAGGCCTCTCCATATAATGTTAAGGAAGCCTCCTTCACAATGTTAAAGCTTTTCATTCAAGGTAGCGTTGGGGTCTTCTTTTATGACTTCGTTAAGGTCTCTATGACTGTGATAAGGTTACTCCTTTCTCACCGCAATTAGGATGTCTCCTTATCTGTGATAAGGCTTCTTCTAGGGCTGCGTAGGAGACCCTCCTTTAGGGCAGTATAGGTGCCTCTCTCCAATGATAGTCATCCTTCATGACTGCATCCATAGTGCCTATGTCTAGGTCTATTTAGATAGTGTCTAGGGCTAGGGAATCTCCTCTAGGGTAGCTCCCTTAGTCTCCCTTCCTCATGCGTATAGGGCTTCCTCCTCTTAGAATTCTCTTCCACTAAAACCCAAGCCAAGTGGAGAGACATCAAGAGTGAAGTGTGTGTTCAAATGAATATCAAGTCACTTCATTTTGTACTAAAAGGTTGAGCACATGTGGGGGTTATTTGGTTGCTCATAGACCTTGACTAATTATCCCATAACACAAATAAATTCATATCTCTAAATTCATATCTCGATGAATACTTATCAGAATGAGATTATCTTTAGATCAATACTACAACTCTCAATGAGTCCAAGAAAAATATCAGCTGCCATAAATAGGATGACCCGCATGGAGTTTGGGGGTAGTTTCCAATTTTAAAAAATACTTCTTTGTTACATAATTCCTTGGGTGATCCACTTAAGCAAGAATTTCTTGTAAAGGAAGATGAAATAGATTCATAAAGTCTTGTAACAAGGGCATCCCTCTAGCATCCCCTCACATAGTTTATATGTCATTATTCATGGTGATTGAGGCATGTTATACAATTTCATTGTCACTGTAGTGTCTTTGTTCATAGCATTTTTACTTCACAACCTTTTCAATATTTATTTCATAGATTCATCATCTCACATGTATCATAACTTATAGTTCTAATGAGATATATCCAAAAAAATTCAATTATAAATTTTGTTCCCCAAACAAAATTCATACATAAGTCACCACTCACAAGCATGAGACACTTCTCATAAGGTTGAGCTCCTTGGAGGTGGTAATATTTTTAGCCTTCATCAAGGGCTTGATTTCATGCCACACCTAATGCATTCTACCTACAATTTGCAATTTTTTTCTTCAGCCAAGCAATGTGAGTTTCTCATACATAAAATCCTTAAACTCAATCATTCTATACTCCTTGTATACTCAATCATTCAATAGATTCAACTGCCTTCTATAAAAAATAAAAGGAAAACATTTAGTTCATTATATAACTACAAAATCATCATAATAATTTTAGAGAATTCAGGTTTTTCATTCTAGTAAATAAATTTTTCTTAAGGATAAGAGTTTCATTTTTTGTCTTTCCACTAAGGTATTCATTTCAAAATTTATTAGCAATTACTTTTCCCATTTTACTTTCTATAGGAGTGAGGGAATGGAATGAATCATTTCAACAATCAATAACTTTTAAAAATTATTAGTAATCCTTGATTTCTACAAGCTTTCCATGACACTTAGTGGCATTATTACTTGTCCCACACAAGAGAACACCCATTCAAGACGTCAAACATATATATTACTAAATTTTCATAAAATATGACCATAGAAAATGTAACAATCTCTTATGTTGATGATGGTGTAGGTGCAGAGGTTACGGACAATCTCCCTAGTCTGACAGCAAAATCTTCAATGTCTGAGTCCGCTTCCCTTTCTTCTTCTCTCTGCGTATCAGTCATTAACTGACAGCTTCATTTATTTGGTCTAGAGTCATATTATGTACTTGTACACTTTAATTTCCTTTTTCATATACTTCTCTATAAGCCAAAGTACTTGAGAACGGCTCTTGAAACCACCAAACGCTGTACCCTTCCACACACGTCCTGTAACAAGCTGAAATGGCCTAATAGATATCTCTTGTGCAGAAGCTGCAACACCAACAATGACAGATGTCCCCCAACCCTTATGACAGCACTCGAGGGAAGCTCGCATTAAACTGAAATTTCCAACACACTCAAAGCTATAATCAACAGCCCCATCATTCGTATCAACGATCACCTGTTGTATAGGCTTCTCAAAATCTTTGGGATTCACAAACTCAGTGACTCCAAAATTCTATGCAATTGAAAATTTATTGGAATCAATGTCAATTGCAATTATACGTGAAGCACCAGCTGTTTTAGCACCCTCTGCAACCACAAGACCAACTGTACCAAGACCAAATATTGCAACAATCGATCCAGCTTCTACTTTTGCTGTGTTCCAGACACGTACTAATTTTGAATTGAAAAATTAACATATTGCGATAAACAAGATTATTGTGATTCATAGAGATTTTGTGATCTTTGACTCTCTAGGCTCTTTGACCTTGATAACGTTAGCTTTCCATGGAAATTTGTTTTTACAGTCGAGATGCACCTTGCAATGGAAGTTGTGCCAACGGAATTTTCTGCGTGAATCTCCAGCTCAATCTCAGAATGGCCTTCTGATATTCTGCGTGAAAGAAAAAAAAAACGTATTATATAATCCTACACATGCACTTATGTATAAATTAAGGTTGGATCCCGATACACCCTGTGGATTGATGACAATGAAATCAAAGTGCCGGCAGCGTAACAATGAAAAGGAAAGCGATATAAATTGGTTTAATACATAGTAAAGGCATCTCCGGGGATGGTGCCACTCTGTCCCTTAAGAAATTGTTGTAGTTGCTATGCGTAATCACAGTTTCTCTAACTGTAATAAAAAGAAATTACAATGGCGCAACAGTATGTTTTCATAACAAAGTAAATGAACCAAACTGCCCAATAATCATTAAAGCATCAAGCGGATATAACAATGAAATTCCACCTCTCTATACAGAGCGCAATAAATATTGATTACATGTACTCATATTAACAAGATATCATCGATCTCTTTTCAGAATGCCGAGAGAAAGTTCATAATAATACTTCTGGCATCGCCCCCCTCCACGAAGCTTGGCGGCCATTTTTTTTATTTATTAATAATGGATAGGTGTCCTCAGACCTTACCTATTACAAAAGTAGATTTTTTTACATAGTAATTTAAGGCTTTTTACAACTTTTCTATCTGTGAAAAGATAGCATGTTTTATTCACTACTTTTATGCTATTTTTAACTGAAAAAAGATAGCATGTTTTATTCTCTACCCTGTTCCTATTTTTTTTAAATGAAAAAAAACATAGAAACTGAAGGCTAAAGGACCCCACTCCCTTTCCTGTAGATTTTTTTTTGATTTTTGGAATAAGTTGGAAGACTTTTTCCTTTCTGAGTCACATGCTCCTGCATCAGACTCCCAAGGTTGAAAATAATTGTGATCTCCTGATCATGCGTTTTAAGTCTTTTTCCTTGTCTTCCAAGATCCCACACTTTGTTCTGCAACTTATCATCAATTTCTGCTATCATATGCTACTTTTCTCCCGGTCTCCATATCTTATGCTGTCTTACTCCACTAGCTGCACTTTCACAATCTGTCCCTGTTTTCATTTTGCTGCTGCTTTTGCTGCTTCTCTTCCTTGCTGATGTCTTCCTCTGAGACACTTTCAACATGATTCTTCTGATTAATTCAATTTCCTTGTCGAGTAAATCTTCAAGCTGCTAATTTCTTGCTTCCTGCTGAGCTAAGACGGCTTGCTCAGTTCTTACCCGTTCAATTTTTACCATCACTTGCTCACTTCTTGCTTCTATGCTTGTTTCTGTTCCTGACTGCCACCCGATCATCCATACCCTCTTGTCTTCTGGAACAGAAAACTTCTTCTCCCTTCATTTGACTACTCAACTGAGTCAAATATTCTGCAACAATACCTACATTCAGAAAATACTTGTTAGAACAAAAATCATAAGGCATCAGTGCCTTGTACTCCTTTGCCAGCATTTCAGTACACTGTTTTGAATCCTCCTCCACTATCAGCACATCAGTATGCTGATCCAAACTTCCCAAAGAATCCTCTGAAGAATTCTCAAGACTGTCAACCAGTCTTTCTCTCATATCATTTGCTTCCATGACATCTTTCTTCTCTCGTTCACTGTACTGAACTCTTTCTTCTGCTGCAATCTCCCTGTCATACTCTAGATTCTCCAACAAGTATTCCAAAAATGCAATTTCTCTATGGCATTGTTGAAGCATACCATCATCACTTATAGTCCCTACATTCACACACAAACTTTCAGTTTGAAAATCATAAAGTTCAACAGTCTCAACTGTTGCTTCACTTATCCGTACTATAGACTGATCCACTTCTTCTGCATCCATAAGAAATTCCTCTTATGCTGTAACAGTTTCACAAGATTACACATCCTCCTCAGTAAAACCTGTAATCACATCACAATTGTCAGCTACAAAAATACACGGTTTTACATTATCCAACTGATCTGGATTTACCCAATAACTCAAGAAATCATCAATGATCTTCTCCTCTGTTTCACCAATGGAAACCTCCTCTTCCAACTCAGCTGCTTTGAGTTCTTCCCGTCTCAACTGTACATCCATCATCTACTCTAAGTATTCTTTTCCTCCAAGTAACAGAGTTTTTGAATCAGTCTTCTGTCCCGGTCCATCTTCTTCTTGCAAAAGCAACAATGTATGATTGACACCATCCTTTCCAAACTTGTAGGTGTTTCTCTTCCCGTCATGTATGGCTCCTCTGTCATATTGCCAAGGTCTTCCAAGCAATATGTGACACACGTCCATAGGCATCACATCACAAACAATTTTATCTTTGTACTTGCCCACTTGAAATTCCACTTCACACTGTTCACTTACCAACAGTTGATGTCCCTTTTTCAACCATGACACCTTGTAAGGTGTTGGATGCTTCATTTTCTTCAGCTTCAATTTCTCCACTACTTCTGTAGAAACCAAATTATCAGTGCTGCCACTAGTAATGATCATTTGGCAACATTTCCCTTGGACTTTGCACACTGTCCTGAATAAATTCTTCCTTTGTGGTGGTTCAACCATCTCCTTTGCTGGTTTAAGTAGGACTTTATTAATTACCAGAGATTCTCCTCTTTCTGGTGTATTTACTTCTTCTGTTACTGCTGCCACTAGTGCCTCTCCCTCAACTGTAGCAACAATTGCATTCCTCTACTTTGTTTCTGTATTCTCTGGGCACTCAAAAGCTCGATGTCCCAGCTTATTGCATCTGTAACATCTTATTTCTCTGCCTCCTCCTCTACCTCCTCTTCCTCTAGAAAAACTCCCTCTGCCTCTTGCATCACCTCCTGTGGGTGCATGCTGGGTTGAGCTATTGCTAGCTCCTTCTTTAGGTGATGTAGATCTTCCACTACCACCTTGATTTTCTTTTCCTCTGAAAGTCCCTCTCCCTCTGGCAGATTGCTTCCTCATGACTTTTTCCTTAGCTTTCAGCGCTATCTGATAAGATTCCTCTACTGTTTTAGGAGACAGCAGACTTATCTCATCCTCGATGTCCATCGTGAGGCCATTCATATATCTAGCCACCTTCTCATCTGTATCTTGGGCTTCTCCGGCTCTTATGCTCACTTTATAAAACTCTTATGTATATTCTTTCACTGTTAAAGCTCTCTGTCTAAGATTTTGCATTTGTCTAAATAATGTTTGTTGATAATTACTGGGCAAAAAATTACCTTTTAACTTTGCTACCATTCTGCTCCAATTCTTGATTGGCTGTTTACCAAGTCTCCTCCTTTCCGCCTACACACCATCCCACAAGAGCGCTGCATGGCCTATTAATTTGGTGACAGCAAACTTTACTTTCTTCTCATCTTCCATTTCTTCATAATCGAAGAATTTCTCCATGCTATTAATCCATTCGATCAATTCTTCTGGATTCATTCCTCCTTGGTATACCGGTACTAATTGGTTCCATGGTCTGGCTGTGGATTTCAACACTAACTGAAAGAACCTCATCTCAGGAGTAACCTGTACAGCTTCCTCCTCTGTAGCTTCAATTTCGGGTTCAGTGACATCTCCATCATCTATGTTTCTGTCTGAAGTTAACGCATTCAATCTAGCTCGCAGCTCTTCTATGGTTTCCATTATTTCAGCATTCGCAACAGGCCGTCCTCTTCCACCACGTCCTCGTCCTTTTCCAACTCTGAAAGCCATCCTTCTCACGCTCCTGAGATTCAATTCAATGTCAGTTGATGGCTCTGATACCACTAATGATGGTGTGGGTGAAGACGTTAGGGACAATCTCCCTAGTCTGACAACAAGTTCTTCAATGTCTGAGTCCGCTTCCCTTTCTTCTTCTCTCTGCATATCAGTCATTAACTGATAGCTTCATTTATTTGGTCTAGAGTCATATTATGTACTCTTACACTTTAATTTCCCTTTTCATATACTTCTCTACTAGCCAAAGTACTTGAGAATGGCTCTTGAAACCACCAAAAGATGTACCCTTCCACACACGTCCTGTAACAAACTGAAATAGCCTAATAGATATCTCTTGATATCTATTGTCCAGAAGTTGCAACACCAACAATGACAGATGTCCCCCAACCCTTATGACAACACTCGAGGGCAGCTCTCATTAAACTGACATTTCCAACACACTCAAAGCTATAATCAACACCCCCATCAGTAGTATCAATGATCACATGTTGTATAGGCTTCTCAAAATCTTTGGGATTCACAAACTCAGTGACTCCAAAATTCTGTGCAATTGCAAATTTATTGGAATCAATGTCAATGCCAATTATACGTGAAGCACAAGCTGTTTTAGCACCCTCTGCAACCGCAAGACCAACTGTACCAAGAACAATATTGCAACAATCATCCAGCTTCCACTTTTGCTGTGTTCCACACACGTACTAATTTTGAATTGAAAAATTAACATATTGCCATAAACAAGATTATCGTGATTCATAGAGATTTTGTGATCTTGGACTCTCGAGGCTCTTTGACCTTGATAACATTAGCTTTCCATGGAATTTTTTTTTTACAGTCGAGATGCACCTTGCAATGGAAGTTGTGCCAATGGAATTTTCTGCGTGAATCTCCAGCTCAATCTTAGAATGGCCTTGTGATATTCTGCGTGAAAGAAAAAAAACGTATTATATAATCCTACGCATGCACTTATGTATAAATTAAGGTTGGATCCAGATACACCCTGTGGATTGATGACAATGAAATCAAAGTGCTGGCAGCGTAACAATGAAAAGGAAAGTGATATAAATTGGTTTAACACACAGTAAAGGAATCTCTGTTAAGAAATTGTTGTAGTTGCTATGTGTAATCACAATTTCTCTAATTGTAATAAACAGAAATTACAATGGCGCACCAGTATGTTTTCACAACAAAGTAAACGAACCAAACTGCCCAATAATCAGTAAAGCATCAAGCAGATATAACAATGAAATTCGACCATATAACAATGAAATTCGACCTCTCTATACACAACGCAATAAATATTGATTACATGTACTCATATTAACAATATATCATCGATC
The DNA here is from genome assembly GCA_000404065.3 of Pinus taeda. Taxonomy (NCBI): domain Eukaryota; kingdom Viridiplantae; phylum Streptophyta; class Pinopsida; order Pinales; family Pinaceae; genus Pinus; species Pinus taeda. The sequence continues at coordinate 21,428 of APFE030016869.1, forward strand.
TCTTTTCAGAAAGCCGAGAGAAAGTTCATAATAATACTTCTCGCATCGCCTCCTCCACGAAGCTTGGTGGCCAATTTTTTATTATTATTATTAATAATGGATAGGTCTCCTCAGACATTAACTATTACAAAAGTAGACATTTTACATAGTAATTTAGGGCTTTTTACAACTTGTCTATTCACTAATTTTATGCTATTTTTAAATGAAAAGAGATAGCATGTTTTATTCTCTACTCTATTCCTATTTTTTTTTTAACTAAAAAGAACATAGAAACTACAGGCTAAAGGACCCCACCATAGATTTTATTTTGATTTTTGGAATAAGTTGGAATACTTTTTCCTTTCTCAGTCACATGCTCCTGCATCATTTGAGAGAATTCATACATTTTTTATAGGATGCATTCACATTCATCCATTCCCTCTCTTTTTTTAACTAAAAAGAACATAGAAACTACAGGCTAAAGGACCCCACCATAGATTTTATTTTGATTTTTGGAATAAGTTGGAATACTTTTTCCTTTCTCAGTCACATGCTCCTGCATCATTTGAGAGAATTCATACATTTTTTATAGGATGCATTCACATTCATCCATTCCCTCTCTGTACTACTAAACATAAATTCTCTTTGACCTATAAGTGTTTTACTATCTTATATTCCAACACCATCTCACATATATTTATTTATTTATTTTTGATATTTTTACCAAATATTATGTGTTGGAAGCCTTTTATTTTAGCAATACCTAATCTTAGTATTGATGCAATATATACATTTAAGGAAAAACACATCAAATCATGCAAACTCAACAACTTACCAACTATTTTAGAATGGTTGTTCTTTTATACATACATGACTTCTATGGCCTTTAAAAGTCAACTAATACTTTATCAAGGAGTCCATTTGTCTCCTTCTTTAGACTTCATTAACAAGTATTCTCTTTTCATTCTCCTCAAGGTTCTTTGGATAATTGAAGGCACTTCCTTTTCTTCAAATACCACATCTAATAAGTGGTTTTTAGTATCCAATTCTTGACAAAAATTATATGTTTTCTTGCACCATTTCATCACACATAAGCTTTTAGTCAACCAATTAAAACATATACCACAACAGTTTTAAACTGATAATGAATTTATTTTATTTATTCATTCAATTTCAATATCTTTTAGGTATCAACAAACAATCAATCATTTTTGGATCAAGTTTATTCAAATTATAACCTTATAAAGAAACACCTTAATTAATTCTTAAATATTGAGATCCTCCATATTATGCAACCTTTCATCTACTCAATTATACAATCTTTTATCTACTCAAGAAAGAAACTTGGTAAGTTCATTCAAAACTTAACCTATTAAGCTTGTATGACACAATTAGAGAAATGATAACCCAATATCCTTTGACTTGCCTGTAGTGCATTATCTCCATACCTCACACTCACATATATTGAGTATTTTCTTTAACATTCCAATCCCAGTATCCTTTATTCTTTTCATAAAAAAATAATAAGTAATATGCTCAATAGCCGATTTCAATTTTTAAAATGGAATTTTTAAATTTAATTGGTTTTTTTGAGCTAAAGATAAAAAAATATTTTCTATATTTAGCTCCTTGTCATCCAAATTGAACCATTCCATCCTCCATTCATTGTAAGAGAGATGTGTCATGTCTAATATTATATTAAATTTTCGAGGTAATTAAAGGATCAACTTGAGCAGTTAGCCCAACATGAGTATTCGGATAAATTTCTTTCAGAGAAGTTCAAACTAGGGTAACCTAATCTAGCTGAAATGTGTTAATGGGATTAATATTGAAAGGGGGCTGAAAATCTTAGAGAGAATCTAAAGAAAGCTTTTTCCTGATTCCAACTAAGGTTCCCAATTTTATACCCTAATTGTGAAGACGAGAAATAGGAAGAGCTGTTTTTTTGCCAACCTAAATACGAGGGGAACCTGGGGCCATGTATACAATTTACTGTTTATATAATTCATTTGATATCTTGGCATGTCTCTGCTTTCTCGTTGATAATTCCCACAGATTTGCTGTTACGTTCTCTACGTTATCGTGGATAATTTAATTCAGCCTTTTTTTAATTAAATTGTTAAAAACAATCGTCCCCTCCTCATCCGCAGCGTTAATTCATTTGAAAGCTGCCATTTTATCTGCGTTATCCTTGATGATTCACCATAGGCTTGTAAAGTTCTGTACGCCCTTGATAATTCACCATAGGCTTCTAAAGTTCTCTACGTTTAATTGTTTAATTGACGCCGAATCAGAACCTATTGTTTTCAGATTTCAGGTTTTATTTTTGAATCAGATTGTTAATTTTTCAAAACATTTTAGGGGGAGAATTCTAGAGTAATAATGATAAAGTAATGTTTATTAAAATGAAATTTGATTTTTAAAATCTATGTTTTGAGATTTTAGTTTTTTTTAATAGTTAAAATTTTAAAATATTTAATCTTATATATGTGAAAATTATAATAAATAATTTAAAATAGTCAACACATTGAATTTTTATCTTATGTGCAAATAAGTGTTAACTATTTGAATATATTTTATTTTCCTAGTTTTTCTATTCCAGTTGTTAAGTATCCATCCTATTTTCTTTTTCTAAATTTGCATCTAAAATAATCTTCTATCTATTTGGACTTAGCTCTCTTCATCAGAAATTTCTCATCTTATCTCACTAGGAGTGAGCCTAGCTCTCAACATCAGAAATTTCTCATCTTATCTCACTAGGAGTGAGCCTAGTATATACAACTACAAAGCACTCTATTGTTTGTAGTGCTCTATAGGTAGGGGAATCCTTAAGCTTCTTCTTCTTCTTTTGCTAGAAGATTTTGAGACCTTGATATGGTTCTAATAGAAGCAAAAGAATAGTATAGTATGACATGTATAGCTTTGGGTTGTGCTATTAGAAATTATAATATAACACAAACCAATTGTCAAATTAGTGGACTTAAGGAAAACTGCATATATATGGCTGTTTTACAAAAGGCCTTTCTCTAAATTCAGGCAATCTTCGTGGAATAAGTGAAAGCTCATGAAAACTTGTTCAATAATTTAATTACTTTCACTATGATTTGGATGCAACAATTGTCATTCACAAACCAACTATCTCTAGAATTTTTGACAAATTAAAAAGTTAGATGATGTTTTTGGTCCATTGGTCATTTTCTTCTTTAGACATTCCTTGAAAGAAAATGTGTTGTAAACAAAACATAATGACCTAAAATGTTCCTCAAATCCAAATTTACCTAATAGTTAGACTCAAAGCCCTAAAAAACATTAAATTGTTTGTGCCTTGAATATCTTAAGTGAAACTGTGTTGATAGATTGATTACAATTAGATATCTCCAATACTTGGGGGTTTTGGTGTTTCAATGGTCATCTACACTAGTAAGTGTTTCCTCATCCTCATATGGGTGGAGTTCATATGCACTGTAGATAGAGCTCCAATCTTAGCAGTTTGTTATTGGGAGTCCATGAGTCATCACTAGTGCAAAATTGTTGAGGTGATGCCCTTCCGGTGGGATTCACTTAGTCTTGATCTCACATTATTATCTTGTAGATGCACCCCAAATCATCGTCACTTTCATAGTCGCGAACTAGCTAAATATAGTGCGATCCTCAGCAGGTCCAGTTGTACAATTACGTGTAGTGACTTCTTCTCAAAGATTATTTTCCTCTTCTTTATATTAATTACCCCATTCATATCAGTAGCCCAATCAATTCCCAAGAGTGTGGGGTAGGGATTTCTATCATCAACAATCTCTATCAATTCGAAATCTGCCAGCGCACTCGCTCCCTTAGCATCCACAGTTATTCCTTGCAATTACCCCATGGGTATAATTTTCTATTTTTTCACCATCCTCACCTAAATTAGAGACCATTGCAGCATAAGTTGCCCCATTCGCTCCCATGTTTGTTTTGGCAGAACATTCACATCTAATCCCAAATCCAAAATGACTTGATCCATCTTATATTCTCCGATCTACACCGTTAGTCTCATTTCTCGTCCTGTCCTTGTTTTATGTTTTTTGATCTTCTTGACTATGCGCGGTTCCCCTGGCATAGTTCCAGTGCATCTGTTGATGAGTTCTTATAACCCTTTCATGGCCTTACTATCGTACAATAACTTCATATAGGTTTCTAAGAAAGCTGTGAGCACAGATGGGTCCATTTCTAGCTTCGGTTTATCTTTCTTCCAGAATTTGAGAGGCATCAGTGAAGCTCTTCTTAGCTTCCATGAAAGTTTCCTAAGCGCGCTCTAAATCAAACTCAACTTCTTTCATCAGAGCTTTGCAAACCCAAGTACTCTCTTCTCCTTGTTTTCCTTTGTCATCTCTTATTGTGATTCGACTTCAGAGCACAATGTTCACGTTCAAATCTTTCTCGTGCGTCTTAGGCCTCATTATCTACAAGTTTTGAGTTGGGGGAGGTAGTAGCGCTCCTTTGTCGCATATCCTAGCTATCAGTGAAGGAAAATCTTCTATCTCATGATTAAACAGCTTGCAACACTTGCATGACACGCATGTTGGATTGGTGCAATCACGAGCATAGTGTCCTGGCCATGTGCAATTGTAGCAAATCAACTATGCACAACCTCTTCCAGGTCCTCCTCCACATCGACCTCGTCTGCACCCCTGAAATCCTATTCACACCATTCCTTTATTCTGGTCAAGGGGCCATGCTTCGGCCTAAACTTTGTAGGTGGTAGTTCTATTCGTCATCAACTCATAACTTCTACAGGTATGCTCATCATGTCGCACCAACCTGCAAAAGTTGTAGAACAGTTGTTGCGAATTTTGTGTATACTTTTGTAACAAGTGGAAATTACCCGTGGCATGTATTCCTGTTATTTGATAGATAGTGCACCAAAAGCAGGAACTGCACTTAGTCCAGCTAAAGCTTCCGGTCATCAAGCCATCGGTCCTCCTCCTCCGAGGTAATTCATAAAGATTGGGAAGTGGTCTTTGTCATGACCCTGACCATTGCATTTCACACATCACACTTCTTCGGGCACTTCTGGTTGAACTGTTTTGTCCTGTTTCAGACTCTGCATTTCAAGGCACAAATTATTTAGCTCTACATGGATCTGCTAAACTCCTAGGTTTGTATCCTACAGCGGGGTCTCATGAAGCCTCATGGAAATCTCCAAAGCTTCTTCCTAAGTTGTTACCTTCTGTTGTGATAGCGCACTCCTTAAATGTGGTAGTAGGAAAGCTACAAACCACTCGCAGTGTTGTCCATCTGTCAGATTCATATTGGCTTCACGGATCGTACATTTTAGCCTCTGATATGGCTCCCAAGGAGTCTCACCTAGTAGCATCTTGATCTCTTTAAATCCAATGATCGACTATGCTTGAGACTTAGGCTTGTTAAATTCTCTATTTAGCATGGTTTGGATATCTATGACTATTGCATTCGGTTATCATTGAAGTACTTAATATACCAGGTTAGCGCATGATCCTACAGAGCGCTAACCAACATTTCTCTCTTTATATGGTCATATGTAATTCCTTGTGGTTCCCATATAGCCCTTAGAACGAACCAAAATTGGTCTAGATCCTCATTTCCAAAACCTTTGAACACAAGCAACTTCATTGTGCTTGCCATATTGAATCATGGTAGTGGTGGAGTTGGTATAGGTGAAGATGGAGGTGATGGAAGCGAAGTTGGTGGTGGTGTGGGTGGAGGTGGTATTCATGCAATTCTGTCTTATCAGCTGAATAACACTTTGCAGAGAGACCTTTGCGAGCTCTTCCTCATCCCCTCGTGGAGGTGAAATCAATGGTCTATTTTCTGAACCCTTATTTCCTTTGTTCCTGTAAACTTTTCCACTTCGCATAGCCCTGAACATCAAGGTAACTACATAACCTGATTTTTGCACAGCAACATTTTAATCCAAGTATTCAAATACTTTACGTGCTTACCTCACTGTCCTTTGAGAAACTGTCGCTCTGCCTCGCTGTAGCTGACTGACGTGTCAACCGCGAACTTAGCAATGAATCCTCCTATAATCCGATTGAGCTAATGATCGATGACACACGCAATCTTATCCTTCGATGCTTCCAACCTTCACACTAGCTCTAGGGTCCATAAAATGGGACCGTCAAGTTTCCACCTTCCTTGGCTATCTACTAGATTTGCGATCCACTTGTATAGCTCATTAGGGAAGGATGCGAAAAATATTTTGTGGATATCCGTATGCAGGTAGCTATCTAAACACTCTTGTTTTGACAATTGCAGGTTTCTGTTCTCCTGCACTGCGAACTCGTGAATTCTTCTATCCAACCAACCTTCAATTTCCTTCTTTGTTGGATTCCAATGATATGACATCACACATCTCTTATGCATATTCCAGTCCCAGCAACGTAACCATTTGTTGGATTATGGGGGCCTGACCTAGGTTTAGAGTTATTTAGCCAAACAAATCCCTACACTACTAGCCCTTTCGTCATCAGCCAATGGAGTGCGGACTGAGTTCTCATCCGAAGCTGTATGGAGGGATGCTCTCTCATACTCTTAGACACTTAGATTTTTCTTGGAGCACTCTTGGAGGAGGGTGGCATATGTGGGATTTGGAGCAAGAAGGAAAATGAAGAGTAGGAAAGCGCAATAGGACCATGGTAAATTTTAGGGGTGAATTTTTTAAAACACCCATTTCATATATTTAGCCCAACTTTTATTTAAAAAATAATTATTTTTTCCTTTTAGCCCCAAACAAAGGGTGGATAAACTATGGAAAGACTCATTTGACCTGATTTTCCTGGTTTTGGAGGTTATATTCCATTACAATTGCTCGATTTTCTACTTTGCGATGTTAAATTTATTTTCAATCGCCGATTTTCTTGTTTGGGAGGTGGTTTGGGAGGTTGTATTTGGTCTCAATTGCCCTAATTTCTTCTATGAATGGCTCCCTGTTTTCAAATCTAGTTTTCATCGATGGCAAGGATGTAAATAAATAAAATAATAAATAAAGTTGAGGTATGGTAAATAAATAAAACCTCTTTTTATACTTACTCCAATGGTATGGTAAATAAATAAAAATATAAATAAACTAGAGGTATGATAAATTAATAAAAACATAAATAAACGAATGGTATGGTAAATAAATAAATAAAAAAATTATGTTTACTCCATAAGTCATCTTATATTTATGAACACTAAAAAATGTGTTATATTCAGGTGAAGCCTATGGGTCAAATACCATGGGCCAAATTATTATTAATACTATGCAAAAAAACATTATTAACCCTAATATTAGTATTAATAAAAGTAAAGATGGCACATGGTATTGAGCCATGGTATTCACATGGAATCTCACTTATTTATATTTTTATTAATTTACCATAATTCTTTTATAAATATGGTATTTGGCCTATAGGATTCACTTCAATAAAACCTCTTTTTTGAGCCTTCTTAAATAGAAAGAGGGTTATGGACTAAATATAAAAAGAGGTTTTATTTGTTTACCATACCTCCACCTTATTTATATATTTATTTATTTACACCCTTGCCATTGATGAAGACAGGCATAGATCCATCTATACTCCAGATTTACTAAACCCCGAGAAGGATCAAATATAGTGATATGAAAACTAACATAGAGTGAAATAATATTTGATCCCTCTGAGGGCTTGGTAGATCAAGATTAAAAATGGATCTTGTAATTTAATGTCACTTAAACATTTTAACTTGGTTAAAATAAAATAAAAATAAAAATAAATCAATTATTAATTTTTATAAATTATTAATAGTAGTTTTTAACCTCCAGGTTTATGATAACCCATGGTATTGACCCGTGGTATTCATGTGAGCATAGACTATTTAAAGGGGGAATTCTATTAGCTTAGATCCATCTTAATTCCAGATCTACCAAGTGGTGAGAGGGATAAATAGATTTCATCCCTCTAAGAGTGGTAGATGTGGAGTTAAGATGGATATAGGTTCGTTTTTATGATAATGAAGATATTAAATAGACTTAGGAAATTATATTGTAAAAAACATTTTAAGATGAATGGTTAAAGCTACATTTAGTCACTTCACAAGATTTAGTAAAAAATATATTGTAAAAAACATCTTAAGGTGAGTGGTTAAAGCTATATTTAGTCACTTCACAAAATTTAGTAAAGATTACCAATATCTCCATTAACATTGGTTTTTTTTATTTAACAAAAAAAATTCAAAACAGTAAAATCTTATCACTCTTTCCGCATAACCCTAACAAAAGAGAGATAGTCACTCCCGAGATTTCCCACCATTTTCCAAACGTTCTCAATATGATATCTTCATGAAAAAGTTGAGCTAGTAATGTTGGATTAGTTGTTTGAAAAATATGTTGGTTTGTACAACTTTTCATCTTCTCTTTTATTCTTAGTTTTTCATAATGATCTGTACAACCTTTCATCTTCTCTTTTATTCTTAGCTTGTCATAATGATCTATAGGGGTTGGGCCACTGCACCATATTTTCCTAAAAGGAGGAGATTGTGCACCAAAAAGGAAATTAATCCACATGTTACAATGCTATTAAAAAATGCAAGACGTATGAAGGTAGTGAATTACGCTAATAAGCAATTTAGATTGGGAGAGACGTAATTAAATTTTATTATTTAATTGAAGATTTCCAATTAAAATAATAATAAATCTACATTTTTATATTTATATATTGATTGGAAGGCTTCTGACAATGGTCACTTCTTTCCAATAGATCCCCTTCAGGCCTTTGGGATACCTACTACTTTCTTATATTATATAGCTGAGGCTTGCTACTTGTTGGCGTGTTGGGGTAAACAAACTTGATGTTATTTTTTTTTTATCTCACAGTTGGAGTCTATGGAATAAGAAAGAAATTTGATTTGCATTTTTGCATCTTGATAGGTAAATGTTTGTAGATGGAAATTCCACCTTAGCAACTCTGTCACAAGGAAATTCTGTATATTTTGTTGTTTCTCAGTATAAAATCAAGCATTTTCTTTTTTAACTCAACATTGGTTGCATTTAGAAGAAAAAAGTTGTCTCCATGTCTTCTTCATGCAAGAAAGTTGTATGGTCCAACGATCTTTCCATATGAATGTTGACAACTAGCTTGCAATGCAAGGCTATCTTTGATGATGAAGCAATAGTAGTAGCTTGGTGGTGGGGAAGATTTAGAAAGTTAAATCTTCAATGAAATCCATGACTTTTATGTGGTTGGCCCTAACGAATAATGTTTTGACATGAGAGGTTCTACAAAATAGGGCAAGGTAGGGTCCTGGAATTTCTAGTCTATGAAAATGTGAAGGGGAAATAATAAACCACATGTTGGTGTTCATTTGTATTTTTTCTCAGGAGATATGGGGTGTTATTCTCCCCTTATTTGAGGATAAGGTGCTTGACAGGAGGCTTCCTTGTTGGACTGTTTGATGATAGAGCACTCAAATAACATAGATCATTTCCCTTGATTGCCTCTAAATCCATTTGGACAAGAAAGATGTAATAACAATTTTGTAGACAAGGAGATCCCTCCTTTTTAGGTACATCATCAAATAAAATACCTATATGAAGGCATAAAAATGACTCTAAAGGTTACAGTTCCAAGGTGGGTTGCAATCTGGAGGTTGATAAAACTTATCCATGGACTTTATTTGTTCGTGCTTGCCAAGGTGATATTCTTTTAATATATATATTATCTGCGAATATGTGTGATATTCTTGTTCTATATATTATCTGTGATTCAAACCCATATCAGCTGCTCCTGCATGTGTGATATTCTTGTTCTATATATTATCTGCGATTCGAACCCAATTTAGCAACATGCAGGAGGCAAATTTGAACTGGTGCTTCTTTTGGTGTCTTTCATGTGTACCTTTGCCAGAGAATTATCCACAATACATCAAGTTCTAGATTCACATGTCTCCCGATATTTGATTATTTTTCACATTTTGAAGTGGGCACAGAGGATAGCTCTTGTTTCAAGTGCAAACATATTCATTGTAGGTTATAATGGGCAGTGGAGCAACATGGATAGACTTGTTGGGTCAATATAATTTGATCTCAATTGCAAATTTGATGCCCAAAACTTCACAACTAGTTTTGGGTTCCATGGGAACATAAAAGTAGAAAATTAGGAGGTTTGAAACTTTGAGCCTGTGCCCATCATATAAACCTTTTTGTATCACAACAAGCTTGACAATCTGAAACCCTTTGGCATTCATGCTGGGGCAACCCCACAACTTCCTAGGTGTGTATGTTGTTCACAACTCATGGTATAATTTATTTATTTATGTATTTGCTTTTGGTTGAAATTGCTACATGTATAGATAGCCTATGTGACATCCTTGATAATCTTGCCATTTCAAGACCAAGTGAAGAAAGCACATATCATAGTTGAATATAGTTTAACTTGGAGGTGTTTATAAGATTCATTTATGAATTGAGTTGTTGCAAATAAGCTTCTTAACTTCATTTAATGAACTATGTCAAATGCCTTAGTTTTATTTATAGTTTTGTTGAATTAATGGTTAGTGATTGGCTTGATAAATATTTTGTTCTTGATCTGGATTCCACTCGGATGCCAACAAACATAAATTGTAGACCTAAATAATACAATTAATGCTCCTATCAAACCATGCCTCAGTTACCGAGGGTACTAAATTTATTGTGATTTCTTTATCTATTTTGTAAATTACTCTATGCAGAGGGAAAGCAGAGCTTTGTAGATCCTCCTTTGAGTGAGATCGATCCTGAAATGAATGTGATAATTGAGAAAGAAAATTCAATGGCTTGGAACTTATTTCTTCTGAAAATTTGACATCCTGGTTGGTTATGGAAGTTGTTGGATCATGTCTAACAAACAAGTATTCATAAGGACTCCCTAGTAAGAGGTAAGTGCCTGAAGATATAACTTGGAATGTGAAGAATGGGACCATCATGATTGTGATTGTGTTTGAGCTACTTGGTAGTTTCTTCTTGCCACTTAGTATTTTTTTTTCTTGTTAAACTTAGTTTCTCTTAGCTTTTGGACCTATACTTTTTGGTTTGAATGTTTGACATGTGTGTAATGGTTTCTAGGTTCAGTGTTATAGTGTAGAGACCTATAGTTGTTGCATGAGTATCTATTATCATAATGATGGATACAATTATTGGACACTTTTCTATATTTATTCAGTATTGTGTTGGGTTGGGATTTATGCCATGCATATAATATGCTGGTAATGAATTCATTGACCAAAGTGAGAGGCTTTGCTAGCAGAGGGCCCTAGAAGCATTCCATCTTGACAACCGTACATGGGTGTTAATTTTCAACCATTATCTCGATCCCCAACTAATTTTGTTGTTTATACAACTCTCCTCCAACCACATCATCACATTATGGTGTGTATGGTTCTGAAGTACGAACCTCCTTTGATAAGATTATCATTCCTATTTGGGCATGTAACATGTGCAAATTTTCTTTGCAACATTTAGGGTTTGGACTTACCACATGGAGGGCATTTGTCTCATCGATTCATGATAGAAAAAAAGTGAGTATCTGCTACATCAATTTACTTTGAATCAATGCCTTATCGTCTAGATGAGTCCACAGGTGAGCTCGCATTTCCAATATAATAATCATTAGGAGGGAAACAATTCCATCATTGACAAATATTGAACCAATCTTTTTGGGAAGTGTTCAAAGTGTTAATGGTCAGGTTTGTTTTCATTGACTATGAGATGCTTGAGAAAAATGCCACCCTTTTTAGGATCAATCTTATCATTGTTGGTGCTAGTGCATATCCCCGAGATATTTATTACCCTCACATGATGCAAGAATTGAAGCTTGGTATTTCTAGATCTTATAATAGCAGTCCTTTCAAAGATTTCGCTTTCCAACAATGTTTATTCTAGCATATTTTATTAATATTTTCTTATAGTATATAATGTTGGATTTTTTATGATTGTTAGTATTAAAAAGTTTTTGGTTTGGGAAGATTGCCAATAGAGTTGGGGCATACTTAATGATGGACATGGCACACATAAATGGTGTCATCGTTGAATCTATAATGGTCAGTCTATTTGATTTTTGTGATCTAGTAACAACTGCAATGCACAAGGTGAGTTGATGCTATTAAGTTTCTTTGCACTTCACCCTTTAGATTAAAAATATGATTATATTAGATGGACCTTTTTTTGGATCTATCTTAATGCTATATATTTGTGCCATTTCCTCCTTGTAGAAGAAAAATAATCCCATTAATTTTCAAGAAACAACAAAGAACAAAAACAAATATGCCATTCCCATCATACGAGGAGTGATTATAGAGTTAAGAAGTGTCGATTTCCTTTTGATTCTCTTACATGTTCTTTGATTCAGTTTCCTATTTTCATTTTTTATGTTCTTTCTGTTTCTTATCACTACTAGATCAAAGATTCAATGAAACTCATTATGTTCCTTGAATTATTTGTCAATTGTTTCAATTCTCTCCTTTCATTTTTATCTTTCTGATATTTTTCATTTTGAAATATTTTTGGATTGGAGGGTTGTGATTTTTAGTCTTTACGAGGTCCTTGGGGAGGAATGATATTATTCAGGAAGGAACCAGTAATGGGGGTAGACCTAGAGACAACTAGAAAAAATGTAGTTTTACTAGGGTTACAGGTCAATTTGAGTCCCCTTCCTTTCCTTCGTCATCCATATTGTTCTCTTGCTCACTAATATCATAATATTGGATATATTGATTTTTTGTATCATTTCATTTCTAAAATATACATGAGATAATTTGTGGCTTTTTAGGGAGGACCACATAATCATACCATAGGAGGGTTGGTTGTTTGTTTAAAACATGATGTAACTATAGAGTTCAAGGCTTATCAAGTACATGTGTGACACTCTCACATGTCTAACTTTTGTAAAATTCACGCATGTGAATTATTTTTTGACTGGATTTTGTTTCTTATCAAAGGTAAAATATTTTTAGTAACTTGTGGCAAATTGTCGATCCCTTGCAAAGAGCCCAATGAATTTGGGTTACAATTTGGTGTCTGGTGGTAGTGAAAATCACCTAGTTCTAGTTGATTTGTGGCCCTTGGTAAGGATCATCTATTCATATGCTGGAGTACACAACCTATTTTTATATTGATTTCTATTAGATTTAGTTGGTTGAATGTAACATGGTATATATTAATGGGCTTGGAGATGACATTGATGGTGCAAGAGTAGAGGACATTTTGGATGTTGCTTCTATCACATTGAAAAAGAATTTTGTACTAGGTTACATGAATTTTTTCTTTGTATATTTAGATGTAAGGGATTCATTGATTTTCCTTTATCCATGGGATGATATAGCTTACTTTAATACCTTACATTTTTAGGTGATAAAAGTGTTATGGTTCCTGGTAGTATACACATAAGGACTCCTACATTAACCACCCGTGGGATTCTTGAGGATGACTTGATTAAGATTGCAGATTTTATCCACAAAGGGGTACGAATAGCCATTAAGGCTAAGAGATCTGTGAAAAGTACAAAATTAAAAGATTTTATAGAATTTATTAAGTCAGTCAGTTTCCAACTACGAAATAGCATTGTTGATCTCAAAAAGTGGGTTGAATCATTTGCTAGCCAATTTCCATTGTCTGGTGTTGGAATTGAAAATCTTAGTTAGATATATGATGTGCTTAGAACATTAGAAGTTTCCTTTATTAAATCTTAGGTTGGGCTTCAGTGACAATAACCAGGTTCGTAATATTTGGTTCCATGTGTATATTTAGTGATGAATAATGTTTTAAGCTGATTTTTTTTTGAATTTATGTGCTTTCCCAGCATTGGGATTAACAGATTCTATTCTAATGTGTTGGATGTTGAGTTTGCCATTTTATTTATTGGCAATTATGTATGACTCTCTTTTTTTCCATCACAAGAATTTTTTGATAACTTGTATGGAAGCTATTACAACACTTAATTATGTGGTGTGACTATGGATATTTTATATAGCCTGGAAAGCAATATTCCATACTTCTCAAAGGCCCAGGTATTTGGCCAATTACATAGTTTCATAAAGTGTATTCACTAAGATACTTCTACACATGCACATATTCCATGTATACATGACACATTTGAAATCAATTGGGATTTTAAGTTTTTATTGTTACATTCATCATCTCACACAGTGTGGCAAGAATTGGTCCCATTTGTTGATTATAGCAATGAACCATGTTGAGATCTACATTTTTCTTGAATTTATTGGCTTTCCCAGTATACAGATTCTATTTATGTATGATGGATGTTGAGTTTCCTATTTTATTTATTGGAAAAAAGAGTCCATATAATTTGTATGGTACACCCTTTCAATCCATCATTTTCCTAAGCGGTTATTTAGACTCTCTTCTATTGGTTAGGAGTAAGTAATAGGAATAGTAGGCATAAAGACTGAGGTAGGAATAAAGAGAAAGAAAGTTTTATTGTTACATTTACTGTACACACCCTTTATAGAATGAATTTACCACCCTATCCATGTTTTATAGATAAAATTGACATAGCTTGAGTAGGTATTTACACAAGGTTTGATTACTAAATTTACCACTTTACACACCATGTCTGTGTTTCATTTGACTGGTTGACTACTCTTACTGTTTTGAATTATATTAGTATTAGTTAGTATATTAGATTGATCGGGACTTACAATATTAGGAAGCTACATTATGAGTTTATTGAGTCTATATAACCAATCTCTCATTTAGTTTATAGGAGAGAGGAATCCAAAGTATATAGAGACAAATTTGAGAGCCAAAAACACAAAAAAAGGAGTATTTGATCCAATTACTATTGAATTCACTTATTCCAAAAAAATTTATATATAATTTGTTATGGAATTTTATGGGGTGAAGAGAAAAGTGCAAGGATTATTGGATTAAGACTATGAGACGTGATGTGATGTGCTTGAGGACTGTAAAATATACCATGACTGGGTGGTATCTATTTTTCCAAAATTGCATAGGACTTGTAACTGGTCCCACACACAATAAGAAACCCCTTGTGGAGGTATGTTAGGCCATGAGAGGTGAACATGTGACTTGGGCGAGTTGAACCCCAGTGGGCGTGATAACAATACCCTTCTTTCACTGACCAGGTAAGACCCTATTGACAACATTGTTTAGCTTTTGATTTAATAGTCTTCTAGTCTTAATTCTCCTAACAAGAGAGGGTATTATTCAATGGAATCATAATATCTAAATGATGAACATGGGTTAAGTTTTGTTTCAAAATATTTGATTCTTTAATGCTCAAATTTTTGTGTCACCACCAAATGCAAGGCCTTTTAACCAACTGTATGTTCAAAGTAGCACAAATTATAGTGAATGCAATCTCACATTTCTAGAGATTGTTTTCAATTGGAAGTGCTAAACAGAATAATGTGAGTTTTCCAAACAGGGATTGTGGAACATATGAATAACTGCTTCTATACCTTGGTGAACTTTCATTTGCATATACATATATTCCAACTAATCTCTCCTTGAATTAGTAGGATGTAAAATCTTTTATGAATGGGGGGCATGGTGTATTGGGATGTTTCCATTAAATTAGGTTCTGAACATCATGATTGAGTGTCAGGTTACATGTAAAAACTTGACATGTTTTGAATTAGTAATAAATTCTTTCTCAATGCAAAATTTTCATCTGTATATACATCCTAGCTGGGCTCTCTCAAAAATGGCAAAGTATAAAACTTTTCGTTGTTACGTCATGGATGGCATAAAGAAATATGATTTAATTAGATTAGGTCTTCATTAGGTCAAGTGTCAAAGATTAGGATTGAAAGTCATCTACAACTTTGGTGGTTTATCAAATAGTAATGGTGTTTTAATGAGAAACCTTCATCTGCATGTACATTCCAAATCGACTCTTTCAGAAATGGTAGAATGTACTTTTATGTTTTGAGTATTATTGGTAGAATAAGGTAACATTATTTAGGAAACTAGATTATTGAATAGTAGCTATGATTTTCCTATGTCTAGTCATCATCTAGAATTCTTTTGCTTGTTTTTTTTGGTGCAGACTACAAAATTGAGATTTTTTTGCTTTTGATAAGCTACTCTGATTTTTCAATTAGAATTTATGTCTGATAATGTGGTGATTGTGCATGATTTGTTTTAATTCCTACATAGATATTGTGATATGTCATTCATCGAAAGATAACATATTTATTTATTTATTTATTTATTTTTTCAGTCTGGATTATTTTTCATTACTCCACCGCCAAAACATAGAAGTCCCTACTGGGTTATGCATGTATTTGATTCTTGGGTTTTTATATTGGCATTTCCTATGTTGTTCATTGTAATACATTTGAAATTAAACATGAGGTGTTTTTTGTGGTGTAATAATACATTTGAAATTAAACATGAGGTGTTGTTTGTGAGGTAATACATTATTCTTAAGTTGCACCTCTTGTTGATCAATGATTTGAATCTTTTTGTATTTGATGTCATGATCCCCAATTGTTCCTATTGTAATGGAGATCGTTCTTGCAAGAATTATTGCATGCTTAATGTATTTTCTTGATACAATGACCTAATTATGTTTTTTTATTGTCGCAACTCCATTGATATTATTGTCAAGTTCTCATTGGTTCTATTCAATTGTAATCAATGCCTCATGATTTTGTGATTCTGGAGCAGGTGATGGACTAGGGGAGGGAAGCCAGTAGTGGAATAGGAACAAATAATGGAGATAGAACCTAACCTCTGAAGCTATAACAAATCAAAACACAACACACTGATAAAAAATTATAAAAGTGGTATTAAAATAACAAAGAATGCTCACAAGTTAAAAAATAGTCCATAAAATCACTGGCCATACAATTGTATAGAAAGTGACTCTTAGCTCGCTACCATACAAAACATCATGTCCAAACACATATTTAAATGCTCTAACGTAAAGACACTTCAAATCCTTATATATTAAGGACCATCAAGTGTTTAGTCCAACAAGGTTCAATTTTGATGTACAGATTACATATCACGTCTGACAGAGAAGTTGATTGCTAGAGAATGTCTACAGTAAATGATGTTCCAATATGTATAACCTCAAGTCCATATAGAGCCTAATGCTTATTTCCCCTTGTGCATTTTATCAGACATGAATAGGTAATGCTTATCATTCAATGCTTTCCATGACCAACCCCTAAGTTTGCAATCTATAATGCAAAGGAGTAACTTATTCAACTATGATGAAAATGACCATTAATAAAATCAATCTTCCAGCACCATTAAACATTTTAGAAGCACCAACATTGGCTAGGAGAAACTAAGAGCCCCTAGATCATAATCAAATCAATCCTAGAGACAGATATCATTCTGCATATGCAATCCATGTCGATGACCATTCACCACTCAACTTTCCAATAGAATGTTATACATTTAATCTATAATTCATGGAAGCACCATTGTGAAAACTCAGTTTATAGTAATGCTCTCTAGATCATTGTCAGAATTTCATACAATGTAACTTTATTCTTGGGACTCATCAATCAAGGTTTCCAATGGAGCATTATAAATCTAAACCATCATTAATGGAAGCACCATTTCTTCAACTCAGTTTACAATATTTCTCTATAGGTCATTGGAAACATTTCTCTCACCAAGAATATTTAGGTAGGGATCAACATTATTTAATAAACTCTCTCCTTTTAAATTTTTGTTTCTTATCACCTATGTTTACCTTAAATTTTTTCATTTTATTGTTGCTATGCACGACATCAACCTCTGTTATTCTAAAATATTTGTTTTTTTAATGTTTTTCCATCATCCACGAGGAAATAGTGTTTCTCTTATGAGGGTTAGAATACAAGTGACAAGGGTTGATCATCTACAAAACTCTTCCTCAAATGAGGAATTAAATTTGGTACGTTTTGAAGAACATAATGATATAAAAGCTAAAGAGCATATGATGTAGATGCTGAAGGTGGTTCTTCTGCATGAATTATAGTGCAAGGTGCAAGTTTAACAAATAATATTAGTGTTAACAGAGGCCAAACTAAAGAGGATATGCTGAAACAAATTGATGATGTTGACTTCAATGGATGCTTAATAAGAGTTGCAGTGAGAAAATGTGGAACTCACCAGCATAAATACATTATTGGCTAAATACCTCATGCAAGTGAGAAGAAGAAAGGGGTTATTACAGTGTTAATTGAACAAAAGGAGGAAATAGTTGATTGGTGTAAGTAGATACTTGAAATTGGCCATGACCTAGAGTTGATACAACTTAAGTCTAACGTTTCTCCACTTTGAGTCCATTCAAACATGGATTTTGGGGAAATCAGGGCATACAGGAGTTAAGAAAATATATCAAGAGCTAGAATTATGAATGATTGAAATCCCAAATAGAGACAAAGCCATGGATTTACACCCTACAATTCTGACCAAGTTCTATTACAATCTATCCAAGACATACAAAGATCATTCATATAGTTTACAATATATATATATGCAATTGTGAAGAGTTTCCTTTCCAAGTTGGAAGGAATTGTGGCATGTGGATAAACGCCAAGAGAATGAGTGAAAAGGTTGCAAAGTGTTTCCTAAAAACAACGTGGATAACTATATTTTGTTGTGCAATTACAATTGGTTTATCAATTTCTAGGCTATATTTTTTTTAGGGAAATAAAAATATGAAGAACCATGTCAAGAATTGAGAGTAAGGAATATCTGTGGTTGCACATCCTAATGCATGGATGACTGCATAATTGTTTATGATTTGGCTATACCATTTTGTCACTTGGAGGTGTCTATCTTACAAACATATACTTGTTAATTTTTTATGGCCATCACAACAAGATAGTTTTAAAAGCCACAAAGGCAAACACAATAGGCATACATAGTGTTGGCACGGCTTAGACATTACTCATAAGTTGCAACCCCTAGAAGTGTGCTTGGGCCTTTGAAGAATTATTTAAGGTTTGAGAGAATAAATTGGATGGAAAAGAACCCATGGAGAGTGGTAAAAAGGTTTGAAACAGTTGAAATTGCTAGCATATCTATTGAAAGTACCTTGGCACCCTCTAATATTAATGTGGAATGTAGGTGCAATGGAATTTAGCTAGTCAATTATGATGCTCTTACCAATGATGAGGCTTGTAGCCAAGTTTTTGAAATACTCAGTGATAAAGATGCAAAAGTTGTTATAAACATGTTGATTCTACCTCAAGGATGTTATCATCTATTAGGTGATGATGATGAACATGGCAATGCTACTTAAGAATATTATGGAGCAATTCCAAAAAAGATAGTAGTTGTTGATGACAAAAACCACATACAAGTTTTACAAATGCTAATCAAAATGAAATTTTTGAAATGAATATGATTGAAGGTGGTCGAGTGATGTGAAGTGGGAAGCGTTAATGAGCAATTTGCATTTCCAAGCCAAGTGACCCTACATGAGTGGTTAGAGGAAGCCATAATGAATATGAATTGAAATGATCTTTATGAAGACTAATGAAGAAATCCTTAACATGCCTTCATTCGGGCTGGGCCATAAGGTGTTCAAGTGGTGGGGACCAGAGTTACATAAATCTTTTATTGTTGGTCTATTGAACTCCATAATTCAAGGTAGGAACCATTTGTTGGTTGGGAAAGATACAACTATTAAAGTAAGAGAAATGAAGGTGGGTAAGTAAGGGGGCCCTGTTTCATTTTCCTACTTGCATAAAGCCTGCTTGAAGGGGAGGGAATTTAACACAATGACTCAAAATGTAATATTGCATCATAAGACCACAGGTAAGGTTCATGGGTATGGGATTCCCTCGATTCAACACTTCATGACATGGTAGAATGACTTTCATAAATTATATATTTCTTGAAGAATAGAGTGTAATGACCAAATATCATATGGAAGGATGAACTACTTGAAGGTCGATGGCTTAGAAACTACCTGGAGAGAGAATGGAAGTGTTTATATATTGCCCCTACAAATATTACAACTTCTCCTTATAGTGAGGCTGCAAATTTGTAGAGCAAGAAAGTCCTTTTTCACAGTTAGGCTGGCATTTGAGAAATTGGTTTGGTGTGAAATCAACAAGGTAGTGATGGAAACACTCAAGGAAACAAAAGTTGGGAGAAAAGTAAAATAAAATTTGTACAAACATTAATCTCTCATAGCTTGACAAAAGTGGTAGAGAAAACATTAATCTCTCCTACCTTGACAGAACTGGTGGTCAAGATCAACACCTAAAAGAACTTTGTTGTGGAATATTATCAAAACTAATAGAAGGATATGAAAGAGTGTACATTAAGAACCTTGACAAACACGATGTCTGAAACTTGCAACATTGTTCGTAGGAAGAGAAAATTATGTTTCTTTTTTCCAAACATGTATGTTAGTATATTACAGTTGTTGGCTTGTTCGAGCCTGACCGAGGTTTAGCATTAGTTATCTAAACAAATCCCTACACTATTGGCCCTTTCAGTATCACCTCGTGGAGCATGGACCAAAGTCTCACCTAAAGCAATATGGGGGGATGCTGGAACCAAGTTTCCGTACCCTAAGATGGTCGTGATGTCATTTTATTCCTTATATTCCTGCCTTTGTGCAGGTCACTTAGTTCTAGGGCTTACCAGACTAGACCTCTATTCCGTCCTTCAATACCTCCGTGAAAAGGTACGATTGACCTTTGCACAACCCTAATCTGTGACTCAATTACTTTCGCACTGCTAGGGTAGTGTACTGTGCAGATTCTTAAAGTAGTCTAACTTTCTTACTTATCTTATTAGATAATCACAATTAGCACCACGTAAACACATATCCTTATTTCGTTCAGTTAACCAACATAATTACATACATTCACGCATCACATAAGCATTATAAAGGATTTCATACATAATATGACAAGATGCATTAATCAAAACAAAGAAACAGAATTTGTAGAATACTTCTCTTTATTGATATCTTCAAGTGATTACAAAATCTATCCACCCTATGCACACAGCTGTAGGGGTCCACGCACTCAGCTGTGAATTTCCAACTTAGGTATCTGTGCACTCAGCTGTAGAGCCTCAACCTACACTACAACCAACATCTTAGACTTCTTACTTCATAGCTATGACTCTCTTAGCGACTAGTGAACTACCTAGAGCTTACTTAGCTCTTTTTATATAATCCTATGGTTCGCAAACCATGGGTAGGTATTTTACAACCAACTTTACTTTACAAAACTAAGGTCAGACAACCCTTTATGAATCATGACACCTTCATGCTCCGTGACCACAAAATGTGGAGTATTTATAAGTTTGTTACAAAATTCGACCCAAAACATGGGCTTTTAGCCCCAAAACTGTCCTTGGGGGATCCCGTTCACAACGAGTCCCCAACACAAACATTGTGTCTCATCCTCAAGCCACTCAATAAGTGCGGATATCTTCACGTGAAGTCCTTCCAACTCAACTCGTATGACCATAACCTTGGAAATGCACTGAGCTACCACTTGCTTCGCGTCTTTGACCATCTGCTCGGTCACTTCTCCTGAACTATCAACCTGAAGCTTTTGTTGTGTCACTTGTAGAGTTGCAATATTGCTTTCAATATATCTTGTCACTATGTAAGCCTCATCTAGCCAGGGCTTCAGTCTTTCCTTTAGCACTGCTTCCTTATGCAACACTACATCCACCTGTTCCTTCAGCTACTTAGCCTTTGGTAACTTTGCTAGTCTTTATGTCAGCGCGACAATTCGTGTTGTGCCCTTAACTTCATCATAGCACTACTGTAGGTCACACACTTCCATCTCTAGTAGCTGTACATTGGTGTCCTCCTACAAGTTTTCAAGACCCCAAATGACTTCTCAAAAGGTTGCGTGCAGTCTGTTACTGCACTATCCACCTTCCCTATTGCTTCTATGATAGCGGTCTCCCACTGCTCCTTCACTTCTGGCGGAGTTGACAGTTGTGCCTTCAACTATAATTCCATGATTTGTAGGTCCAACTTCAACTGAATCTTCACCATCTTAGTCTGAGTGTCACGCACCCCTGTGGGCAACTTGCAGATGCATACTTTGACTGGCTCCTCCTCAGGAATGGCCAACTCTGGGACCATTCAACATACCTCCTCCACTTCAATTCCCACATCCTCATCATCCATCAGGATGTCTTCGATTTCTTCCTTCTCTGAGGTCTTTCATTTCTTCCTCCTCCGACTCCAAATTTATAGCTTTTCCCTTCTCTTGTGTGGTGGGCTTCGGTGGGTTTCTTCTTGGCGATGCACACACCAATATGGCAAGCTAGTTGCCTTTCTTATCCTTCATGGTCTACTTGGTTGAGGTTAGATTTTCCCTTGATGTTCTCGATGATTTGGGGACTTAGATGAACTTTAGAGCAACTACTTTTGCCTCCATCTCAACTTTTAGCACCGACTCCTCTACTTCGGTATCTATAGCTTCGATAGGTGCCGACATAATGATTTCCAATAGTGATCAGGACGTCTCTGGTAAGTTTGGAAATGTTGGAGTCTCTTTCAAAGCCTCGAAGAATTCTCGGTTCATGAGTGCCTGAGAGCTCAACAACTCAATTCTCAATATGCGAAGCGTTTTTCTCTGGACAATCACTTGTAATTTATAAGACATTTTGAATTCAAATCTGGTAGTTCACCCCAAATTCGGTTCATTAATGCTGGATTGGCGGCATATTTTCAAGGATTTGAGCGAAAAATTTCATCTTAAATGCTAGCTGCCTACTCCATTTGGATGCATTTCCCTCGTCAAATCATGAATAGTGACTTTAATGGTCACTTCCCTGCTGACCTGCGTGATCTCTCCCTAGGTAGTGGAGCTTCCTTCATGCTTCTTGAACCCTGTGACACTTCCTTGCTTCGCACAATTCTCCAATCGCATAACTACCCAACCTAGGCTGTGTAGTTTATAGTCTTGCGCCTCCTTTTAGCTACCTAGAGCGCTAAGAATGTGCTACCTTCATGTAGTCACATGGCTGAACTGCTAGTGTATGTCTTCAATTGACTGCCATTCACCTTTCCTGGGAATGGATCTCCATTCAATTTGACTAGTTGCACTGCTCCTCCATCGGTGATCTCCTTAATGACATAGGACCCTAACCAGTGCATCCTAAAATTCCCTAGAAATTTATCAAATTTACTGTCATATAACAAAACCAGGCCATTTACCTTAAAGGTGCACAACTTAATGTGCTGATCATGTCATTCGTTTTCGCACTTCTTTTGGACTTATTGGTGAAATCCAGCTAGAAATCTCTCTTCCTCAAGCTCATCGAGCTGTGAGAGCCTTTCCTTGAGGGCTCCACGATCCATCATGCCCATGAGCGCCGCTATGCATAGACTAGGCACACTATATTCCATAGGCATTACTGCTTCAAGACCAGCCTAAAGGAGGTTTTTCCAATGAACTTCTTGCATGTCGTTCGATAAACCCATAGTATTGTAGGTATGTGTAGGTCCCAATGACTTCACTGAGCATTGCAAACCTTGGTTAGTGTGTTCTCCAACACTTTATTGAATGCTTCCACTATCTTGTTAGCCTGTGGGTGATACGTGCTCTTCTAGTGATATACTTGAAATTCCTCTGTCAATGCAATGATCATCTCATTTAGAAAGTGTGTATCACGATCACTCATCAAGATCTTTGGATAGCCAAATCATGTCAGTAGATACTCAAAGAGGAACTTCGCAGCAGTCATGCCTATGCAATCCTTCACAGGTTGTGACTCCAACCATCGGGTCAAATACTCCATCACAATGATAATGTACCTCGCTACCATATTTCCTTGGGGATGGATGGGTCCCACAAAGTCTATCACCCATTTCTCAAAGGGTTGTAATGTCATATGTGGATTCAGAGGCATCTCATCCCTTCGTAATGGCCTACCAATCCTTTTACATACATCGCACGCCTTGCAGTATGTTAGCACCTAAATCTACCTTAGGTTGAAGGAAGGTAAAATTCAGGGTAACCACAAACCACGCTCAGTCTGGTAGCTAGCCCTACTAGAAGAGGAGAGGGCTCTCTCCGTGTCACGCTCAGTGAATAATTAAACAATACAGTCTAAGATGACTTACTATGAATATTGATTTTAGGCTAGGTAAATAAATATGGAAACAAGAGGCAATTTTTGATAAATGACTAAGTTTCTGGGATGTATGGGACCAATGAACAACAATGAGCAGAGAATTTAACACAAAGGCATAGATTACTTCGTGAGGCAACACAGGCAGAAAGTCTAGCAATTAAATATGAAATAATGCAAAATGGAAAGATTATTTAGGAGGGTGAAAAGGGCATAAACACATGAATCCTTTTCAGCAGAAGAAGAACATAGAACGTGAAACTTTCCCACAGGAAGAGGAATAAACATGAATTCTACCTTATCTTACTTAGAAAATTTCACTGGAGATGCATATGAATGAACTGTGAAACATAATGAAATACATATGAAACAGAAAGAGAATAAATTTTCTACACTCAAACCACATGAATCTCATGAACCAGAGCTGTTTCCTTTCATTAATTCTCTGTCAAAATATACAATGAGGAACTGAGTTTCTCTCCCATAGTCTCCTAGAAATTAAAACCAACCCTTTGCAAATGGTTTTGCATACAATAAATATACTATGCCATTGGGAAATAGAACGAACCATAGTTGGGGAGTTTATCAAATGATTACAAACTTGAAATGGAAAGCCAACCATTAGTTATAGGTGCAACATTACAAAAATGAAAAATGGCTTGGGTGACTGCTCGCCTTACTTTGCCACTTGTATAGAAGCTAAACTTTAGTGAAAATACTTTAAAATTTGCCTTAGGTGCCGAACAATATGTAGTGTAAATGAGCAAGCCCACTTGGAGAAAGTCACGACTTGAAATTTCGCTGAACAGAAGTGATTTTGGCCTTTTGGTCTATATGCACCGCGCCCAAATCTATATGCACCATGCCACTTTGGAGGTGATTTTTAGGTACCTTCTGAAGTCCAACGTGTGCCCAAGTGTGCTTGTTAGAAAGCCCTACCTGTCTACTTTACAACCCAAGTGGAATTTCTGAATTTGGTGCTCATTTGGCCCTGCAAAACTTTAATCTCCCAAGACTACTTCCTGTGTGTCAAAATAGGGGTAGATAGGTCATTTTTTGAGTGTTTTTGACCTCCTGGGGACTCAAAACTTTCCCAAACTTCTTGGCCATGCAGCGGTAGTCATGTTTTTTCATGCTGAAGCCAAAAATGCAAACCATTTGTGATTTGGAGCTCCCAATCCTAAGCTGGAGAGAAACCCTGTTTTGTGCAAAACTTTGTCAAATGACCAAAAATGCCCCAAAAATGCTCCAAATTTCTTTTCCATGTACCAGTAGTCATAATTTTTTATGTTGAATACAAAAATGCAAACCATTCTTGATTTGGAGCTCCCCATCATAAGCGAGCCTGTGCGTAGCGCTTTTTGCAAGAGACGTTTGGAGGCCTTCCTGATGTCCAAATTGGGTGTAGGATAGCTCATTGGAAAGGTATTTGAGCATAATTTCCGACCCGAATAGATTTTTTCAATTTGAAGTTCATTTGCCCTACCAAAAATCAAATCGCCCAAGACTAGTCAAAATGTTCCCATTGGAGGCTGCCTCAAGGCAGAGTGCTGTTGTGGTCAACTTTTGAAGGTGTTACTCAACTCACAATTTAGCTCATGATAGCTCATTGGAAATATATTTTTGTCTAGTTATCATTTTACTCATCAAGAAAGTCATTTGGCTAACTTAGCTAGCGGAAAACTTGATTTTCCCAAGGTCACTTTAGAGGTGCATCAATTCTCCCGAGGCAATTGTATTTTTGACATTTCTCTACAACCATGACACCTGTGTAAAAAGTGAAGGAGGTTTTTCTGCCTTGGCCTATTGTGGACAAAAACCACTCTCAGTTTTCCAAAATGCATCTTTTCCTGCTCAGAAACATCATTTGAGTGAATTATTGAACCTTCCTCTCGCTTGCAAGTACTATTGAAACACTTTGAGAAGAAAAATTTGCAAAAACTAGACCTAATGACTGAAATGAGTCTTTTCCATTAAAAGATCAAACATTGACTTTCATGGATTTTAATAACTTTGATGAGAAAACCTAAGCCAACAGGTACAAGACATGAGGGGAATGAACTGACAAGACCCTTCCGTCAGATTATGGCATGCCTCTAGTTGAATGCAGCTGAGTGAATGGAGTGAGACACCTAAAAATGAGATGTAGAAAGAGTTTTGATCTATGATGGAGGATTGACAAGACTGACTCTAACATTGGCTCCAATGGGGGATGATAGCTCCGGCTCCTTGGAGGTGCCAAGAACTGCAGATCTTTGGGTGAGCAGACAGTGCCTTCGTCCATTGGGCTATGGAGTCATTATTTCGACAAACAACACAAGACTTTGACACATATATTGACTAGAACTTGACTTAAACCGACATTAATTATGAAACCAACATGACTGAAAAAAATGACTCAATGCAAAAGGAAATGACTCATGACTGACTTAACTAAAACAAGAGCTGACAAAACTTATTCAATGGTAGTAGTCCATCAAGATTCGAGGGTTTCAAATTATGATGACAACCACCTGCATATTAATGCAATATGTACAATTATGTGTAATGTGTCTTCCAATGTAACCAATCAAACAGATGCCTTCTTGATTGATTCTCCTGATCAGATCTCCTGGTCAACAACAGATACTGGTAATTCGGCATCCAAAAACACAGTTGACCATGATCGCCTTCATCATTTAATACTGCAATAATCACCTTCACTGCTGACTGCAACATATTTTCCATTGGATCATGAAAAACATGAAGATTTACCTCCTGTTGAGGAAACAAGATGTCTTTTTCTTTTGATTCTGATCTTCCTTCATAATTTACTTCAGAAAAAGTATGGTCTTGGTCAAAAATTTCTGAACAAGTGGATGAGCAGATTTCCTCTTCAAAAAACATTTCAAAACATGAGACATATGAGGAGGAATCTGAAAGGGAATCCTGAATGGTCTGATCTTCTGAATTCGAATATATGGTAGGTCATCTTCATATGATATGCTAGCCAGATTCTCATTACATTCATCACATTCATCCATCATGAGAAAAGAAACTTCAAATGTTTCTTGAAACCTAACAATAACATTTCTATCATATACCATAAATTCATCCAGAGGAATTTTTTCACTTGCTTGAGCAAAGATCCCATCTTGATGTTCATGAGCTGACTGGATTACCTCTTCATGAAGACTGTGTTCTGATGACATGAGAACATTTGGATCCAAAAATCTGTCTTCTTCATCCTAGATGATTTCAGCAGCAGAGTTCTCTTTCATGGGACTTAGTACAAGGTTTTCTTGGTCATCACAATCTGAATCTACATCTGAAATGGTTGTCTTAACATTATCACATTCTGAATTTGAAACTTGATTTCTCTGCATGCTGTCTTCTTCTATGGACAGATCTGAAATGACACTTTTTCTTTCATAACTTTCAACCATATTGAACTCTTCAACCTACTGATCTATTTCATGTAATTCATGTTGACTGTCAAGATGCAAAATTCCTTCATTTTCCACCGTACAAAGATCTTGATTCTGCTGCAAAGTTTCCTGAGCATCTTGATGGGACTCCTATAGTTTCTCTTCATGTTGCTGAAATGGATTCTCGTACAAGGCTTCCATGATCTCATCATCCATAAAATTATCATCCTCATAGTATTTTTCAAGGATTTCAATAAAAGTAGAAGCATGTTTGCAACAATCATGAACTAGATTTAATGATGGACAAGAGTCTTCATATCTTTCAATGAACAGGGCATGAAAATCATTTGAACAATAAATACAAGTAGTGGGAAAATTTTCATACCAAGATTGGGCTTCACCTTCTGGAGTGGCAAGGAATATCTTCATCAGGCAGTCTTCGGGAAAATCAACTTTCAACTTGTGAATATGCATGTGAAATCTAACTTGATGTAAAGAAGCATCCTTCCTACCATCATCTTTGAACGTAGGCAAATTCCTTGACCAATCTACTTTCAAAATCTTATTTGGAATGCCTGGAATGTGATCTCGGCTCATGGGAGCGTATCTTCTTTCAATCCGCTCCATTTTAAAAAATCTCAAAGCTACTAATCCCTCTGCAGTGTAGTCACCATGAAGCACCGGTTGCTGGATTCTTCAGTGAAAGGAGTCACCAGGTGAATGATTTCAGCCGTCTTCTCTCTGATCGTTGTTCACCATCAACCATCAGATTTGAACTTTAGATATGTCCTGGGGTAAGACAATCTACAAGCAAACCATTTTGTCCCCAATGGAGTCACCACTATGTTAGCACCTAAATCTGCCCTAGGTTGAAGGAAGGAAAAATTTAGGATAACCAAAAACCACACTCATTCTGGTAGCTAGCCCTACCAAAACAGGAGAGGGCTCTCTCCATGTCATGCTCAGTGAATAATTAAACAATCTGGTCTGAGATGACTTACTATGAATATTGATTTTAGGCTAGGTAAATAAATATGGAAATAAGAGGCAATTTTTGATAAATGACTGAGTTTATGGGATGTATGGGACCAACTGTTATCTGGGAATAGTGTCCACTTAGATGCTTCTATTCGCACTAAGATGGGTGGCTATCTTGGAAACAAACAATCAAAGTCTACTATTGTTTTCTTTTATGAAAATAGACAAGAGGAGAACCAAGAAGACCAACCTGAGTCTTGCGTTTGATTTCCTCTCCTTCTTGATAGAGATTTACCACTTCTTCTTTGTCTGCCCAGCTTCAAAAGAACCTATGGAATCACAACAACATACTACTATCGAAGAAACAAGGATCTAAATTCATAAATAATACAGGATCAAATGTGTATTAACCATATAAATGCATATGTAAACAAGTATACAAGAATATGGAGGAAACAAGAATAACTTTATTAAGATGAAAAGTAGCAAGAGGATTACAACCATGTTCTCTAACCCATCATCATCCTCCAGCTAGGATGCCCTTCTTCACCTCAAGAAAATCTTAGATCACCCAACACTATGAATGTACACCAGAAAACCAACAACACTTCTCTAT
>APFE030016869.1:57184-88247 GCA_000404065.3 Pinus taeda
AGAATTAGATGAAGTAGAAGGTTGGGAGGCAACTCTAGTGTCGTCTAGTTGCTGATTAGACTATTAAGGAATTATGGGATTTTGAATGACAAAGGTAGAGAAGAGCCAGACGGGCTAACCAATTGTCAATCCTGGAAGTGAGAAAGTGGCCATATGGGTTGCACCAACATCTCCCCAAGAGGAGTAGGGACTAGGATTTCCTTCATGGGGAAATCCTTGGATGGTGGACTCCATTTTCTCAACTTGAAGATCAATGGGGGAATTTGTGATGTTATTCTGATTAAAATAAATTTTTAGACACTTTGACACAACTTGTTTTTTCAATTTTAAAGAGTCAAGAAAAAACAAAAGATGACTCTAGTCGCCTTCAATTTTTATTAAGCCTGAAGTGACAAGTGCTCAGAGGACCTTTTCCTTGAAGGAGTCTGAAAAGGAGAATAATGGACTTCTCTGGAGATCTAGGCAGAGAGGATTACCAAACCAGTCGCAAAAATGCAGAATACCTTTTACGGTACGACAGTCAATCTTCCCGAATGCTGTGTTCGGTGCATTGCAATCGATAGGGCAGCAGACATGGCTTCCTAAGGATAAAGGATGCAGCCTATTGTGGTCTCCCAATATATGCTCGATGGTACGTGGGAGCACAAGTCTGTACTAGCACTTTCTGTCTCAGAGTGGAGGAATCACCCAACCAACACTGAAAGAAACAGTTACCAGGTTTTACGACGTTGGAATACGTCTCTAGCCTAGACGTCTAGATGTTGTGCATTAAGTTCCAAAGCGTTGTTATATTCATTGAATTTATTTTAAGTTGATCTTGCTTAACAATTTGCCTTTCATGTTCACCACATGATGTGTATATAATTCCTAAAATGCAGTCTAAGATGATAAAGAGACGTTTAATCTTCTTTCAACAATGAAAATCCTAGCTACTAAAGGGAAGAAATTCAAGAATCTTTTCTTCACAGAGCACAGAGCACACGTAAATGCACAGTCCTAAATCAAGCCAAGCAATAAAAATGCAAATGCACATGCATGTATTTGTTTTCAGCTTTCTTAATGCGTGAATGATGTTAAGAAAGCTATGTGAAAACCTAAATTACTTTTAAAGCGACAGTACTCAACAAAATTCTTTTTCAAAATGAAGTGAAAGCAAGAGAGACACTTTGCGGTTTTGAAATGAAAATTGCTTTTCGACACTTTAAAACTACTTATTCAAATCTTATGCAACAGTAACTGTATAATTGACTATCAAGAACAATGGGATTGTTTCCTAAAACTAAAAATGACAGCTACGACACTTTGAGATCTAGAGACGACAGTTCGACTATGCTACTTTTTTGCAAAAGAGAACTAAAAATGACACACAATACATAAAAACATTTATATTTATTTGCACTAAGGAGGCGGAATAATGCAAGAGAAGGGGGTTTTCACAGAAGTACACTGGCTACAGACAGAAAAACTCTTGAATAGGACTGAAAAAAGTGAGAAAAATCCATAGTCTAAGGGTAAAGTTAACCCTTCCTAACCATCGCACCTGTTACACAGTGAACTCAGTATGCAGTGCACCTACTGCACTCGGGAAGTGCGATGCATATAGACTACCTTGAATGCAGGGTGTGATGGTAAGAGTGCGAGACTTTGAATAGGTTTTCACTCACAGTTTTCAATCCAATTCAGGTGTTTAGGCCGAGTAAGTAAAGATCAGTGTATTTAAAACACAGGGGTGATCTAAAGAGGTTACTAGAGCCACCACTTAGGGCAATTAGATTGCTTGCAGATCTATTGTTTAATTCATAAACAAAAATCGGAGATAGACTGAAGCAGCATTGATCTACTTTGCATTTGTATAACAAATGCAGTTCGAAGGCTAGTTGGCTTGACTCCAGGCTCCGTCTGTAAGTTTATAAAAGAAACGAGGATAGATAGGCTAACAAGTAATCTAGTCTCTCCCCATTGGAGTCGCCATTTTGTTATCTGGGAATAGTGTCCACTCGAATGTTGCTATTCCCACTAAGATGGGTGGCTATCTTAGAAACAAACAATCAAAGTCTACTATTGTTTTCTTTTACGAAAATAGACAAGAGGAGAACCAAGAAGACCAACCTGAGTCTTGCGCTTGATTTCCTCTCCTTCTTGATAGAGCTTCGCTGCTTCTTCTTTGTTTGCCCAGCTTCAAAAGAACCTGTGGAATCACAGCAACATACTACTATCAAAGAAACAAGGATCTATATTTATAAATAACACAGGATCAGATGTGTGTTAACCATATAAATGCATATATAAACAAGTACACAAGAATATGGAAGAAAACAAGAATAGCTTTATTAAAATGAAAAGTAGCAAGAGGATTACAACCATATGCTCTGACCCAACATCATCCTCCAGCTAGGAAGCCCTTCTTCACCTCAAGCAAAGCTTAGATCACCCAACACTATGAATGTACACTAGAAATCCAACAACACTTCTCTATAAGATACAAAATTCCAGCCTCAGGATCTCTGTGATGAGGGATCCATATATAGATGATTACAGAGAGGTGAGTCATCCTCTGGGATCTTGATTAGTGTCCTCTCTCTGATACTTCCTGCTTCCACTTGGAGAATGATGATCTCTTACTCATCCCTAGTCGAAATAGAGAGGCAAGTGTCAGAGGGGAAGCTTCTGGAAGATTCCATGATCTTCCACCTCACATTTTTGTCCCTGCCATTTGTCCATTCCTGACCATCGCAGCCTACAGAGGAGAAAATCAGTATGCATCACACCTTGTACATTGGGAAGGTGATATGCATCACACCCTCTGCAATGAGCTTTCAGTATGGTCCAGTTTTGACCATTTATGAGCATTTTTCAGTGGAGAACTTCTAGGAGATGATGTAATCAGTTGACCTTGTTCCTTTAGGCAGTGAAGCAACACTTTTAGGGGCTTAGGAGCCCTCATTTTATGGACATTTATGATTGGGGTTGAAGTACCCAAAAATGTCTATAACACCAACGAACAACAATGAGAAGAGAATTTAACATAAAGGCACAGATTACTTCATGAGGCAAGATAGGCGGAAAGTCTAGCAATTAAATTTGAAATAATGTGAAATGGAAAGATTGTTTAGGAGGGTGAAAAGGGCATAAATAGATGAATCCTTTTCAATAGAAGAAGAACACAGAACGCGAAACTTTCCCACAAGCAGAGCAATAAACATGAATTCTACCTTATCTTACTTAGAAAATTTCACTGGAGATGCATATGAATGAACTGTGAAACATAATGAAATACATATGAAACAGAAAGAGAATACATTTGCTACACTCACACCACATGAATCTCATGAACCAGAGCCGCTGCTTTTCATTAATTCTCTCTCAAAATATACAATGAGGAACTGAGTTTCTCTCCCACAGTCTCCTAGAAATTACAACCAACCTTTTGCAAATGGTTTTTCATACAATAAATAGACTATGCCATTGCGAAATAGAACGAACTACAATTGGAGAGTTTCTCAAATGATTAGAAACTAGAAATGGAAAGCCAACCATTAGTTACAGGTGTAGGGTTACAAAAATGACAAATGGCTTGGGTGACTGCTCGCCTTCCTTTGCCACTTAGATAGAAGAAAAACTTTAGTGAAAATACTTTAAACTTTGCCTTAGGTTCCTAAAAATATGTAGTGTAAATGAGTGGGCCCACTTGGAGAAAGTCGTGAATCGAAATTTCGCGGAACGGAAGTGATTTTGGCCTTTTGGTCTATATGCGATACGCCCAAATCTATATGCACCATGCCACTTTGAAGGCGATTTTTAGGTACCTTATGAAGTACAAATTATACACAAGTGTGCTTTTTAGAAAGCCCTACCTATCTACTTTCCAACCCAAGTGGAATTTCGGAATTTAGTGCTCATTTTCCCCTCCAAAAATTCAATCTCCCAAGATTTCTTCCTGTGTGTCAAAATAGGGGCAGAGAGGTCATTGTTTGAGTGTTTTTGACCTCTTGGGGACTCAAAACTTGCCCAAACTTCTTCACCATGCACCAGTAGTCATGATTTTTAATTCTGAATCCAAAAATGCAAACCATTTGTGATTTGGAGCTCCCAATCCTAAGCGTCGTGCCAGTGGCGCAGCACACAGGGAGAAAACCCTGTTTTGTGCACAAACTTTGTCAAATGACCAAAAATGCCACAAAAATGCTCCAAAATTTCTTGGCCATGAACCAGAAGTAATTATTTTTCATGTTGAATCCAAAAATGCAAACCATTCTTGATTTGGAGCTCCCCATCATAAGCGTCGTGCCAGAGCACAACGCATAGAGCCTGTGCATAACACTTTTTTCAGGAGACGTTTGGAGGCTTTCCCAGTGTCAAAATTGGGTGTAGGATAGCTTGTTGGAAAGGCACTTGAGTCTAGTTTCCATCCCAGCTAGAATTGTTCAATTTGGAGTTCTTTTTTCCCTATCGAAAATCAAATCTCCCAAGACTGGTCAAAATGTGCCCAGTGGAGGCTGCCTCAAGGTAGAGTGCTGTTGCGGTCAAATTTTGAAGGTGTTCCTCAACTCCAAATTTAGTGCATGATAGCTCATTGGAAATATCTTTGTGTCTAGTTATCATTTTACTCATAAAGTAAGTCATTTGGCTAACCGAGCAAGGGGAAAACTTTATTTTCCCAAGGTCACTTTAGAGGTGCATCAATTCTCCCGAGGCAATTGTATTTTTGACATTTCTCTAAAACCATCACACCTGTGTAAACATTGAAGGAGTTTTTTTGTCCTTGGCCTCTTTTGGACAAAAACCTCTCTCAACTTTCCAAAATGCATCTTTTCTTGCTAAAAAACATCATTTGATTGAATTATTGAACCTTCCTCTAGCCTGCAAGTACTATTGAAGCACTTTGAGAACAAAAATTTGCAAACCCTAGACCTAAT
This sequence comes from Pinus taeda, assembly GCA_000404065.3. Lineage (NCBI taxonomy): Eukaryota > Viridiplantae > Streptophyta > Pinopsida > Pinales > Pinaceae > Pinus > Pinus taeda. Next base: position 62,101 of record APFE030016869.1, read on the forward strand.
GACTGAAATGAGCCTTGTCCATTAAAATATCAAACATTGACTGTCATAGATTTTAATAACTTTGATTAAAAATCCTAAGCCAATAGGTACAAGACATGAGGGGAATGAATTGACAAGACCCTTCTGTCAGATTATGGCATGCCTCTATCCGAATGCAGCTGAGTGAATGGAGCGAGACACCTAAAAATGAGATGCAGAAAGAGTTTTGATCTCTGATAGAGGACTGACAAGACCAACTCTAACACAGTACACTTTTGAATCCTAATGGACGATTGGCCACCACAACCCAGCACAGAGAATCTTCTGTGCAATCGTTTTCCCTGCATAATGTTCTCCCGCAGCATCCCCATGAGCGTCCATGAGGATGCTTCTCCTCTTAAACTTGGGTACATATCACCGCAATATCTCATTAGACACCATTTTATATAGATGCCCAACAATGACAGGAAAATCTATCGTGCCCACCACTAACTCCTTCTTCTTCTTGACGGTGTATCCCTCTAAGGTAGATCCTATCATTAGGAAGTGTATTATATCCTCAAAATGACCATCCTCGATGTGCACTACAAAAAGCTACATGTTGGGCAACCCTTCCTCCAAATTGGTTGGCTCTTCTCCTATTATGATGCACGACATATAGTCTGGTCACGCGTTCAGTCATCCATGCTTCACAATAGCTTCAAAGTCATATTCCTGGAATAATAACAACCATGTGCATATTTTATCCCCCAACACAGGTTTATTGACCAGGTATTTCAACGCAAAATGATATGTGTACATCTTAAAATGGCCTCCCAGCAAGTAGTGTCTAAACTTCTAGAGCACGTATACCATAGGTTGGGGCTTCTCTCCATAATCCTGACCCGATTTGGCCAAGTGCATGCATGGATCATTTGGACCATCATATTTGCCTGTTATTCGCACCTTCGGCTTCCCAAAGCATGTTCTCATCATCTTCCTACATTCAAGACAATCATCCAAGCTTCCCTTATGCATACCCTGTTATCACTCTAATAATTCTTTTGAAGTAAAAAAGGAAGAAAAACCAAAGGTAATGACAAACCTCTTTTGGAGATCAAGACCTAGCCTTCCTGATGTTGAGAGAGGGCTCTCTCTTTAAAATTTAACTTTGTTTTAGTTAAGATGTTTTTAAGCTAGCTATGATTGTTCAAGGGGTTTTTGATTTATTTTGAGATTTGGTGGTGGGATATACCTATACAGATGGATAGAATGATGTCTTTTAGACCATTGGGCTATGGAGTGAAACAATAAGGAAGCAAGATTGGATTAACTCACTAAAGGGAATGTTTCCAAGGGCAAGATAATAGAGTGTTTTTTAGATCTTCGAGACAGAGGGGTGAAAGGGTTTCACTAAGGGTGAGAGAGAAGTTGAGGGTTCTCAGACCTAGATAATGAATGAGGAATGAAGGGGTAATCAAGATCAAAGGGCAATTAAGAATCCTTTAAATTGGATATTCAAGAAATCAATCTAGACGAAAGAGCAATGAAGAATTATTTAATTTAAATATCAAAAGAAAACATTTAAATGCATAACTGTTAAGACAGGGTGTAATTAAACAAGTTCTGAAGTATTATTCCAGTTATAACATTTCTATTGAGAAACACATTAAAGATTATGAATAACTTGAGAGAAATAACAATAACACATGAAAATACTTGTTTGAAATTCGCTCAACACATGAATCCTTGGAAATATCTCATCTTTATTTATCAATCCAGCTTGCTGGCTCAGAAAAGGATACAATAACCTTCTGGGTCTTCTGATCAAAACATTCTATAGAAATTTCTAATCCAGACAAAATACTTCAAATGAAGAAGTCTTTATACAAATTCTAAACTAAAATATCTTGAAAAAATATCACGATTGGTTTTACAAATATCTCATACTATTTTAAATTAATTGAACATAAATAAAGGACACTCAAAACTAATGAATCTATTTGGCATTATATTTATGGATTGATGGTGACAAAGAAGAGAAATTTGAATTTGATAGCAACTCTTAATTGACGATGAGGCTTCCAAGTCACTAACTACTTCCTTCCTTTGTGCATTTTACCCCATAAATTCTGCAAAATTAGGGTCTAGTGATACATTTGTATATCTAAATATGAGATATATATGTAAAACATGAAAGGTTTTATTGTATATAAGTATGTTATTGAGATAAACCTCTCTCATTTTCTCAAAATTCATCTCCATCTATTCACAATATTCTCTGCAAAAAGAAATAAAAAACAAGACTTTGCACAGTCCGAAATATAGGTTGTGAAGATATACATTTATCCCCCTTTTTGTAATACCTTTGTAAAATGTGAGACAGGTTTTTGTAGATTGGAATTTTAGGAACACACACCTCCTCCAGTTTCTCAAAATTCATCTAGGATTGTTCACAATAGTTTTTTCACAATTATGACTTAAACAGGAAATTTCTAGAAAATGTACCATTTCTATTCTGATTTCACCTTTTATCTTTAATTTTATTTTAACTATTTTTACCTTTACTTTGGATAAACATTATTGTTTCTATTGAAAGTATTTTCATCTCTATTTAACCCTTACTACCTCCATGTTTACTTTTACTTTTTACCTTGACTGCTCTGTTTTTTCATCTATCTTCACTTTGATTTTACAATCTAATACACTTTTATTGATACTCTTTCATCTGATACACCTTTACTTTGATGACCTGTCAATATCCTTTACTATGTTTTTACTTTTATTGTACATTTTAACTTTTTACTGTGTATTTCAACAATAAATAATTTAGTTTCTTATATGTATCAGCATATGGTAATGGATATTAATCAACTTTCTGTATGTTTGATCTGTTTGTCTTTTGACTATATGCTCTATCTAGTTCCTTTGTTTTAGCAGTGAATGTCTTTGTGTGAATGATTTCTTTCCTTTGAATGAATGTTTTTAAATAGATTTCCTTTCGAGTGTTGGAGTAAAAAAGTTTTGTGACTAGTATCAAAACTATTTATCCTAGCTATGGTCTTCTGCTAATTACCTATAAAATACAACAATTTGTTAATAAAACAGAGGTCTATGAGGAGGTGACCGGAGGTCGTGCTGAAACTAGGAAGAACTGTGGATAGACTCTGAAAGGTGTTTCGGAGGGAATTCATGGTGAAATCATGTCTCAGAGGCTTAGGGTGGTACCATAAGGGTTTGATAGGTTTCATTGTGTATTTGAGTAAAAGGCATGAAAATGAGGGTTTTCTGGGTTTTAACAGGTAATGGGTAAATTAGCGTGGAATTTTATATTATGAATAGTGAGTAGTTTCGAGTTTAGTGGGGATACAGTACTGGAGGCCATCGCACTGCTTTATCGAGGAGGCAGTATTTTAGCAAGGTCACTCGATCTACTTTAACGCTTGACACATAACAGATGGGGGCTCAGGCAATACCACTTTATCGGGTGGGTAAAGGTCGAATATCGGGTGAATGCAATATGGCTATGAACCATTAGATTCGGGTGCTGACAATCAAATGACAGTCAGGTAACAAATTAGCACGGTTGAAATGGGAAAAGTTTTAAGGGGCCTGGGGATTTAATCCATGGTGGTTTATGATTATTTACGAGTTAAACATGGGATTAAATGATTAGACGAGGTTAATGAAGGGATTATTTTATCTTTGCCGAGAATTGGTGAGTTAAGAGGGTTTTGTCGGGGGCATGGGATAAAAATATATTTTATAGTTAAACTAAGGGTTGGGCTATATTATTAAGTTAGAAATTAATATGAACTAAAATGAGCGGAGTGAAAATACTACTAAGCATAATGTAATATTTGTTCTTTTTCTTTATATATACTTACACATAGGATAAAATCTTTTTGTGGGTATTTTGAGTAAAATGGAATTTAACATGGTATTTTTTTACTTTTCATAGGCAAATGGAGTTTAACCTTAGGAAAAGGGGTTTTATTAGAGTAATGAAGGGAAATGGATTTTATGAAGGGAATTCTAACACTTGCTGTCCATAAGTCATTAAGCCAAGGGTCCCGTCCCACCAAATGTCAGAAAAGTGCTCTGAGCCTTTATGACTTGAAGGATTTTTAGTACTACAACATACTTGTGGATGGGGAAATTAGTAAGTATAGGGATGAAATGAATGAGGGGAAGTCAACTAAATCAACTTGTAAAAATCTGTTTTTTCTTTCTTAATTTGTCATGCACATTGAAACATATGATTAATCATGATAAATGTGATTTTGTCCAATCAACTTTATACTTTAGCAACCTTTCTTCTACTTACCCATTACTTACCCTAACACGTTTTCTCCACTTATTTGGGTGAATTTAAGCTAGCAGACCTTTTTCTTTTTATAAAAAAAACTATCTACTTCTAACCTTATATCTTCCAAGGGCTCAGATTAAACTAATGAGCTTCTTTTATTTTCTCTACCTATCTAATGATCTGCCAAGATTAAACTGTTTGGTTGGATTTTATTCTCCAACTATAAACATAAAATTCAAACCATGAAATAGTCAAGATTAAGAAGTTTGACTACCATGGGTTGTGGCATGTATGAGAAGCTGCACACAACCATTATTTACATAAGAAGTAAAATAATAGTCGAATTTAGACTTGCACACTTTCATGATCTATTTTTGTGTTTGGGGTTCATATATTTTCACTTTTTGATCTTTTATTATTCCTTTTGTCCTTTGATATTTACTTTAGGACATGTTATCACTCAAAAGTCTTCCCTAGAAGTTATCAAAAGAAGGAATAATCTAAGGTAACCACAAACCTAATATTTTAGACTCGGGTCATAGGAAACCTAAGTCCAGAGATGGCTCTCGCTTTATAATTTAACTTTGTTTTGTGTGGGATTTTAGGCTAGTTCTTAGTGTTCATAAGGTGTTGAATTTGGTTGGGTGGTGGAATTATAAGAACAAATGGATGGAGCAAGGCCTTTAAGCCATTGGGCTATGGAGTCAATCAAAGGATGGCTTAATTGGACTAGATGACTAAAGGGAGTGTTCACAGGGTAGGCTAGCAAAGTAAAAGGAAAATCTTCCGGTTCAACGGATGGGATAGTTCTAACCAGGGTGAAAGGGCAACGAAGAATCCTTAGACTGGGATCAAGATGAAGAGGAGGAGGTGATCATGAACAAAGGGAAACTAAGAATCCTTTACTATAGACCAAGGGGGAAACTACGGAAGTAAGGGAGCATTTAAGGATTCCCTAACTAAGATAGTTTAACAGAAAACATTAAGAATTTAAACAGTAAAAGAAGAGAGCATTGAAGCGAGTTCTGAAACATCATTCCTAGTTTACCATTCAGATTTCATAGAAACACATATAATTATTAATAAACATAAAGAAAAATGATAATACACATGAGAGAGAATACTTATTTGATTTTCACTTTACACAAGAATCCTATGAAATGTCTTTACTTTATTCCTTAATCCAGCAAGCCAATCCAGTCTTGATACAATAACACTTTTAACTTGATAGGAAAATGTCTACAGAAATGTCTTTGAATCCACCCTAAATAATTTGAAAGGTCAATTATTTATACAAAAAATATTTAAAAAATATCATAAAACAATATGAGAATTAATCTAGGAAATCAAAATATCTTCAAGTATGAAGATAGTGACAGATGGAAAAATGCATCATGTTGTCCCTTTTATTGTGATAGTGCTGGCTATTTTCAATTCAAATTTGAGCTCTTTAAGCTGGCTAATATTTGTACACTGGAATCACCTTTGTTTTTAATCTTTTACTGATACTCTTTAACCTGTTACTCTTTGACCCTGTCTATCTGTCCTTTCACCTCCCTTCAGATTTACTATGGTAACTTATAGTAAATCTGTCATTGTTTCCCACCATTCATCTTTAGGTAACTTTACCTTGAGCATCCTTCTATATATCTTGTCTGCCTCAGTGTATTTGGTAAAATTTGGCTTGGTGACAGATAGATGTTTCACCTCATGCTATAGGAAAAATAGATTTTCTAAAGTATCATATAATACTTTCCCTGTTGGTAATGCTTTGACTCCTAAACTGCTTGCCTGTTCCTTGGACAATTTCTCTAATCTGTCAACATAGTCTAATTGGGTCATAAGTTTGTCATTGATTACCATGGGACTGGGAAGGCCTTTATCCCTCAAAATTTGACGTTTTGCCATGAATCTGTCAATGCCAACCTGCAAGTTATGGAATTTTTTCTCTAGGTTAAGCGTGAGGTTTCTTTTAGAAAGAACCTTTTTTATTTTAATGATGGCTTCAGTGCTGTCCTCCACACAATCTCATTTAGTTCATGCTTGTTCTTGATGTTCAACAAATGGATGAGTTGATTAGCCTCCTCAGGTTGGTCTCCTAGGTATTCCTTTACGTTTTGTATTGCTTCGGTGGCCACTTTCACCAGTTTTGTTTGCTTGAATATTACTTGAATTGATGGAAAAATGTCATTAACAGAGTCAATGATAGTGGCCCAGAGAATCTCCTTAGTCTGTCCTAGTGTCTTTTGCAAAGTTAAATTTTTTTCAAGGACCTTTATTTTCTCACCCATCCTTAGGGCTTTCTGTGCTTCTTCTTTCTGTTGTGTTTGGGCAAGCTTATAGTCAGTTTCTAAGCTTGCCACTTTCTCCTTAAGCCTGTTAAGAAAATGATTTCATATATGTATTCACTGGTGGTATAGCCTAAAACACAAGAGATAATTGCTACTATATCTTTACCAAATGGGGAAAACACGGTAGCCACATAAGGAGGAGGTTCTATTGGGACATGCTTTTCCTCCCTGATTAAGGTATGAAGTATTTGAGCAATCTTGGAAGTGGTAATCTTGGAAAATTTGTCTAATAGATCTCCAATTCAAATAGGGGTTAAGTTCTGCCCTGGTTACAACTGCAACAGTTCATTGATTAACTCGACAGTGGTCATGAAAAGTATGGTTTGGTCAGGGGACATCACTACACTTTGACTGGGAATGTAGTTGGCATGGAAATAATGAATTATTTTAGGGAAAACGTGGACCTCAGGGAATTGATAATTGGGAAAATTAGATTCCCACAGACCTATTTTATCAACTTGGTTTACTTATTAGTCCCCATATTGACAATATAGTTTGATAAGGGATTCAAGGACAGAGGTGTCCTTGATTTGGAAGTCCTTATCAGCAAGGGGAAGGTGATCCAAGTCTAGGTGAGGAGTGGAAATTGGTCTAATGTCCATAGAAATTGGGGTAGCCATTCTCAGTTCTTGTGGATTTGAGAATGGAGAAAAAGGGTTTTTTAGTCAATTAGGGCAACTGGGTTCCAATACAAAGTATTATTGGGTCACTGTGTAGTTCTTTCACTTAATTTTGTATTAATTTAAAGCAATGCAAGTAACTGGTTCAGAAATGAGACAAGATTTCCAATGAATTTGGATAAAATACTTAGAATTTTGGGAACATTGACTCTGAACAGGTCGAAAGGAGACTATGCATGGTTGCAGAAGGTCTGTGTGAATTGGAGGGTGGACTATGAGTTTAATGGATTCTTCAGGTTAGCGACTAGATGTAGGTTGGTGGTTGGAAGTCGTGTAGTTGCGTGCATGAAGGTCTGGGACTTTAATTTCCTGATAAAACAAAGATTATGAGGTTTTTGGCTTTATTAACAAAGTTAACATTTGGAAGGTGTTTGGGGAATAGTGGTACTTTTGGTAGTTAGTGAGGTGATGTGATAGTTTGGTGTTTAGCGGGAGGTGGTAAGTGGGCTTTTTCACACCTCTTATGAGCGTTGGGTGGTTTTTTGGGGAGACCGCCAAATTCCATTCATCGTGTGCCACAACATTGGGGGCCCAAAGGAAAATAGCCCATTTCGGGCGAGTAAGGTTTGGGTGTCGAGCCTGTGCAAAATCAATGTGGATTGTTGGATTTGAAGGGGGAAGATTGGGTGGTGATCAATCAATGAAAATGCATGAATGGTAGTGGGGTGGCCTAGAGGGAAATTAACTTGGTGGCTTTGGATTTAATATGGGATTAGGGTGAGATTAATGCATTGGCTGTGATTTTATTGGAAGAGGATTTTAATTTTAATTAATCACTGCTCGATTAATTAATTTATTTGTCGGGTTTGGGTATTTTATAAAGTTTATTTTTCAAAATTAAAGGATGGGATATTAAATATTAAAGGGATTTATTAAATAAATAGAGGAAAAGGATTATTTTGGGGAATTAATATATAAATAAACTTAAAAGTTAATATGAACATTGTGAAAAATTGATTTAGCGCTAAGTATAATGTATATTTACAATTCATTTGCTTTTCATGAACACATTATAACTTAGGCTAAGTGTTATTTTTGTGGGTTTTTTGGAAAAGGGGTTTACCTGGGGGTAATGGCTTTTCCTTAGAAAAAATGATGTTTTATCTTAGGAAAAGGTATTTGTTTGGGAAAATGAGGGAGAGTGAAGGGGGGTAATGTTTGTGGGGGGAATTTTAGTACTTAGGACCTATAATTCATTGGGTTGATGGTCCGGTCCCTCTCGAAGTTAGATAAATGCTCTGAGCCCCTTTGGCTTAAGATTTAGAATACTTAAGACTTTTCATCAGAAATTAGTTAAGTGAAAGGTGTAATGAGTGAGGGAAATTAGTAAATTGACTTTGTGGACTTGATGCATGTCCAATTTCTCATTAGTACTTGGAATTTTCATGATAAGGGTGATAAATATGCTTTTGTCTAACAATCATCACAATTCTGCAACCTCTCTACTACTTACCAATCTACTCATCCTACCATTTTTACTTCTCTTTATTAGGGTGCACTTAAGCTAGAAAACCCTTATCAAATATTTTTATTTTCTTTTACAATAGTAATCTAACTAATTCTAACCTTATTACATCCAAGGGCTTAGGTTAAATAGTTGAGCTGCTTTTATTCACTATACCTAATCTAATTATCTACCAAGATTACACTGTTTGGTCAGATTTTCATTCTCTAACTATAAACATGAAATTGAAGGCATGAAATAGCCAAGTTGAAACATTTTGACTATCATGGATTGTGGCATAGGTTAAAAACTGCACACAATCATTTATTTTTTACAAAAAGTAAATAGTAGTGGCATTTTGACTTGCACACTTTCATGGTCTTTTCTTTCATGGGGTCCATATTTTTCATCTTTTTTGACCTTTTTTATTCTTTTTGTCCTTTGATTTTTCTTTTAGGACATACCCTCTTTACATTTTTTAATTTTTTAAATATGGAAAACATTTGCAGAAATAAAAGGTATGTACATATTATAGGTTTAATCTCCACCATTCAAAAATTATGACTCCTATTGGTATAGGAACCTAACAGAACACACCCTCTTTACATTCTCTAATTTTAATATGGAAAACATTTGCAGAAAGCAAAGGTATGTACAATATTACAAGGCTTAACCTTAACCAATTCAAAATTATTAATCCTATCACTATAGGACTCTAACATACCCCACCATCTTGCGGGCGTAGCACGCAGTGCCCAATCCAATGCCTGGAAGCACCGCTTTTCTGGTACCTCCCTCTCAAATGCATCCAAAAAGATATCTACATTATTTAGGCCATCATAAGTAGGAAGTTTTCTTACCTCTGACGAAACATAGCGTAGCAACCAAGTCATCATGTTACAACTCAGCGTAGTTACTTCATGTAACCGATTCTGCTAGTACTATAATTATTCATCAGAGTTTGAGGTGCATGAACTCTTGCGATCCCATGTAATTCATCCATCCACTATTGGATTCACCCAATATTGGTCTCACATTGTTATCTTATAGATACAGTCCAGATCATCATCGCTCTCATAATCGCAGTCTGGTTCAATAGAGTGCAATCCTTCAGTAAGATCTAGGGGTACTATCACGCGGAGCGATTTCTTCTCAAATATCATCTTTCGCTTCTTTACATTGATTACCCTGTTCATATCAGTAGCCTAATCAATTCCAAGGAGCACAAGATAGGGGTTGCTATCATCCACAATTTCTATTACCTCAAAGTCAGCTCGCGTGCTTGTTCCTTCAATATCTACAGTCACCCCCTGCAACAGGCCCACGGGAATGATCTTCTACTGATTCGTCATCCTTAGCTGAATTAGAGACCACTGCAATGTGGTTCTTTCCATCCGTTCCCAAGTCTATTTCAGTAGGACATTTGCATCTAACCCTAGGTACAAGATAACCTGATTCATCTCATACTCTAGTATTTACACAGTAAGTGTCATCTCTCGTCCTGTCTTAATTTTATGCTTACCAAGATTTCGTACTACACATGGCTTAGCCGGAGTATTTTCGACACATCTATTTATGAGATCCTACAACCCCTTCACAGCCTTACTATCACGCAGTAGCTTCATGCAAATCTCCAGGAAGGTTGTAAGCATAGAAGGATCCATCTCCTGATAAGGAAAATCCCTACTCCATGAGGTGGAGGCCTCAACAAAGCTCTTCTTTGCCTCCATGAATGCTTCATGTGCATGCTCCAAATCAAACTCAGTCTCCTTCCCCAGAGCTTTGTGAACCCATGTGTTGTCCTCAGGTTGTTTCCCCTTATCATCTCCTGTTACGATTCCACTTTGGAGAACTATATTTACATTTAGATCCTCTTTGTGTGGCTCAGACCTCATCATCTACAAATTCTGAGTCAGCTAAGGTGGTAGTGCCCCTTTGTCACGTATCCTTGTTATTAGCGTAGGATAGTCTTCTATTTCGTGATCAAACAAAGTGCAATACTTGCATGACGGGTGTGTTGGGTTAGTGCAATCGCGGGCATAATGTCCTCGTCCTCCACAATTGTAGCGGATGAACTGTCCCCAACCTCTACCAGGTCCTCCATTGCCTCATTCTCATCCACACCCTTGAAAGCCTATATATACCATCCTTGTGCTCTGTTTAGGGGGTTGCGTTTCTACCTAGACCCTATAGGTGAGCATTCTATCCGTCATTAACTCATAACTTCGACAATTATTCTCATCATCTCCTACCAACCTACAGAAGTTGTAGAATGGTTTATGCGGTGTCTGTACAAACTTCTGTAACAAATGGCAGTTATCTATGGCATGCTTTCGTGCTAGCTAACATATAGTGCATCATAATGTAGGCCTTGCGCTCCGTCCTACTTGAGCTTCTGGCCTCAAAGGCATCGATCCTCCTTGTGTAATATAGTTCACAAAGACTAGACAATGGTCTTTGTCATGCCCTTGATTCTTTCATTTTAGACACCATACTTCTTCGTGCACCTCTAGTTGAACTATTCTATCCTACTTCAAACTTGCATCTCAAGGCAAAGATTTTTCAACTATGCATGGATCTACTGAACCCCCAAATTTCGATCTTGCATCGACATCTCATGTAGTCTTATTTCAATCTCTAAGGCCTTTGCCTGAATTGTTATCTTCTATTGTTACAGCACAACCCTTAGGTGAGGTAGGAGCAAAGGCACAAACCATTTGTGATGTTGCCTATTTGTTAAGTTCATGTTTGCTTCATGGATTTTACACTTCAACATTTGATCTAATTCCCAAGGTGTCTCGCCTGGTTGTATCATGATTTCCTTGAACCCCACAATTGATTGTGCCTCATATTTAGGCCTACTAAAGTTTTTATTCAGTGTTCTCTAGATGTCTACCACTCCAGCATTTGGGTTATCATTAGAGTACTTGATGTACAAGGTTAACGTGCAATCCTGCAGAGCACCAACCAGGGTTTCCTTCTTCATGTTATCATCTGTAACGCCCTAAGATTCCCATACAGCATTCACAATGAGCTAGAATTGGTCTGGGTCCTCATTCCCCAAGCCTTTAAACAAAGGCAGCTTCATTGAATTTGCGATACTGAATTGCGGTGGAGGCGGAAGTGGTACGGGTGAAGTCGTAGGTGATGGTGGTGAAGTTAGAGGTGGAGTGGGTTATGCAAGAAGTCGCGATAATCCTTGTCTTATTAACTGAGTAGCACTTCATGGAGAAACCTATGTTATTCCCTCTTCATCACCTCACGGAGGTGAAATAAATGGACTATATTCAAGACCCTTTCTTCCTTTGTTCCTATAAGTTTTTCCACTTCGCGTAGCTCCAAACATCAAGATAGCTACATAACTAGTTTTTCACACAATAACATTTTAATCCAGGTATTCAAAGATTTCAAGTACTTACCTCGCAGACCTTTCAAAAAGCATCCCTCCACCTCACTATAGCTGACTGAGGTACCAACTGCAAATTCCACTACAAATCCTCCTATGACGCGATCAAGCCAATGATTGACCATGCGAGCAATCTTATCTTCAGATGCTTCCAATCTCCACACTAGCTCCAGGGTCCAAACAATAGGACCATTGAGTTTCCACCTTCCTTGGCTATCTACTAGCTTCACGATCCACTCGTATAGCTCAACCAGAAAGGAACAAAAAAAGATCTCGTGGATCTCTATATATAGGTACCTATCTAGCCACTATTCCTTTTTTAGTCATGGACTTTTGCTTTCCTGTTCCACGAATTCGTGGATATTCCTATCCACCTAGTTTGTAATTTATTTCTTAGTTGGATTCCAATGATAGTACATCACACATCTCTTATGCAGATTCCAGTCCCAGTGATGGGACCATTTTTTAGCTTGTTGGGGCCTGACCCAGGTTCAACATTAGTTAGCCAAAAAATCCCTACAATACTGGCCCTTTCTGGCATCATCCTGTGGAGCACGGACCGAAGTATCACCCGAAGCAGTATGAGGGGATGATGGAACCAAGTTTCCACACCCTGAGATGGCCGTGATGTCGTTTTATTCCTTCTATTCCTACCTTTGTGTAGGTCATTTAGTTCTAGGGCTTGCTACACTAGCCCTCTATTCTGTCCTTCAATACCTTTGCAAAAAGGCACGATTGACCTTTGTGCAACCCTAGCCTGTGGCTTAGTACTTTCACACTGCTAGGGCAGTGTACCGTGCAAATTCTGAAACTAGTCTAAGTTTCTTACTTATCTTATTAGATACTCAAATTAGCACTGCATAAATAGATATCCTTATTTGCATTCAATTAACCAACATAATTAGACACATTTGCACATCACATAGGAATTATAAAGGAAATTCATACATAATATGACAAGATGAATTAATCAGAACAAAGACACATAATTTGTAGAATACTTCTCTTTATTGATATCTTGAAGGGATTACAGAATCTATTCGTCCTATGCAGACAGTTGCAAGGGTTCGTGCACTCAACTACGAACTTCCAACCTAGGCCTTTGTGCACTTAGCTGCAAAGCCCCTACCTAAGCTATGACCCAAAACTTAGATTTCTTACTTTAGAGCTCTTACTCTCTTAGCGACTACTGAACTACCTAAATCTTACTTACTTATCTCTTTTTATACAATCCCATGGTCCACAGACCATGGGTAGGTATTTTACAACTGACTTTACTTTACAAAACTAAGGGCAGACAACCCTTTATGATTCATAACACCTTCGTGCTACTCGACCACAAAATGTGGAGTCTTTACAAGTTTGTTACAAAATTTGACCCAAAACATGGGCTTTTAGCCCCAAAACTGTCCTTTGGGGATCTGGTTCCCAACAACAGTTCGACGAATATGTTTTCCTATTATCATATATGGTTTCATACTTTAACAAAATATTCACCAAGACTTCACAATGTTTTATTATTCAGTGAAATATTTTCCAAGATATTACAAGGTCTATAATTTAGTGAAAGAGTTACCATGACTTTACAAGATAATATAATCTGGTGAGAGATTCGCCAAAAAAATTATATATACATATTATATTATTGATTAAATCACCTCCCATTTTTCTTATGTATCATAGGGATTCACCCATTTATTATACATATAAATTTAGGGTGGTTCCTAAATTTTTCCCTGAAGAGGACATCGCGATGAGTAACCATAATGGGTTTTTGTTGCAGGTACTGAGTTACATGTATGATTTCTTTGCTAGTTTTGCAATAAATGGTACATGCATCTGGTTTCTTGGTTATGACGTTTCAATGACAAGGAGGATTGTCTCGATTGACAGTGGATTTTCCTAGCCTTTATATTTCCTAGATAGCCATGGTATTGTGGGTTTCTTTCCTTTTATTTTTTGGTTGGTTCTCATCTTCCTTTGGTTGTGGATTGAGTTACTAGTTCTTGGAAGCCTTGGTTGGACAAACGCTTTGGAGACCCTCTAAAAACTTGTGTTGAGATACTCGTCCTAGAACCCTTGGTTGGCTAAATGCCCTGGAAGCCCTTGATGGGTTGAGTTACTAGTCTTGGAAGCCATCGTTGGGCAGACATTCTAGAATCCCATCAGTAACTGTGGGTTGAGTTACTAGTCTTGAAAGCCTTGGTTGGAACAAACACTATGGATCCATGAATAGATTCGGTAGAGAGGAATTAGGTGATGGTTAGTGATGTTAGACCATGAGGTGGTGTCACTAGTTGAGGGTTGAGGTGGTTCAGCCTTTCGAAGCCCTGGTTTTGTTTTTTTGGATTTGTTTGATGAGATCCCACATTAATGCTTGGAATATGGCACGAGGGTGATTGGTGGAAAGAAAGATTTGGTTAAGCCAATATATGGTTGGGTGGTACGCGGAAGTCGAGACCTGCTTGGATTTTTCATATGTTGATAAGAAATTATTTCCTCTTGTTTTCGATGGGTAAATATACTTGTTAATACATGGTTTTAATGACTGTTATATCCTTGTTATTTATGTTATTTATATGTTGGTTATGATTATGTTTTATGACAGTGATGATGTATGTCTCTCATCATGTTTTGATTTGTAAATGAATAAACAATGAATATATGACCTAATAGATGATAATGTAGCTAATGTGATAAGGCATTAATGCCTCTTAGTGATTATTAGATAAGTATGAGACCCCTATGCCCAAATATGTTGTTATGACCCGCAGAATGCATATTTGTGACATGTTTGATGATATGGCTATCATGGATAGTAGGGTTTGGATCATGGATTTGTTAAATTATTTGCATTAGTATCATTGTCTCTATCTTATTTATCATTTATAGAATTTTCATGAAATTATGAGTAGCGGCCTAAGATCTAGCCTTCAAAAAGTGGCACAAAATCTAGGGTCGTAGGAAAAGAAATAGCTGAAAAATTCCCAACTCGATGGCATGCCCTTACCATGGGAGAGACTAGGGGGTCCTAGTCACATGCATGCCCATGTCATTGGAGTGGCTGAGGCTCTAGGTTAGTAAAATGTCAAGCTACCTCATGGGTTGGTCACTTGGAATGATTGGTTGGATCTTAAAGGTTTTGTTAAATGTGTAGAAGGTCATATTGGTTGTGTTTTGTCGATTCCACTTCATTGAATATACAGGGGGAGTTCAATTAGATCATAATATCCTTTAGTCACATATTTACCCCAACGAACTGGTTAACCAGTGTAAATGTGGGAGGAGGGTGGTTATAGAGTGGTATCAGAGCATGGTTCACCCCTTGGACTAAATGGGTAGAGTGTGTTGGTTGTTCATATATGTCGATCACATATGCGTTCCTTATGCTTGTGGTATATGTTATTATTGCATATGAATGGTGTTGGTCATAGTTGTAATGGTGTCATCATGTGAAAAGTTGATGGTGTTGTTTTTGGGTGTGGTCATCATGAGTCTATGTCAGTTGCGCATTGGTCATGCATGTAGTGTTTATATGTTTTTATGAATACAATGGCATGGTGATAGTTGTCGTGCATGAGGTAATGGTATGTGGTTGGTATGGTCAGCATTGATGATTGGATAATTATTGAGGTGATGATTAAATGTTGATATGATTATAGTTATATATGTATTGTGCTAATCTGGTTTGTTTTGAAGATGAGATATCCTCCCCTGAACTACACAAAGGTACATTGTTTTGTTAATATTTTGGTTCAAATACATGAGATACCTTATAGGAAGAGAAGATAAAATATGACTATAAATATGGTAGACTACAGCTCATGA
This sequence comes from Pinus taeda, assembly GCA_000404065.3. Classification (NCBI taxonomy): domain Eukaryota; kingdom Viridiplantae; phylum Streptophyta; class Pinopsida; order Pinales; family Pinaceae; genus Pinus; species Pinus taeda. Next base: position 78,077 of record APFE030016869.1, read on the forward strand.
GATTCTCCCTATAGATCAGATGAGAAACATGGTGAGGGATATTATCTTAACATGGCAGAAACTTTGAGAAGTTTAGAGGAATAAATAAGGATTTTCAAAGAGGATAATGACCAAATCATTCAATCACAAGAAATAATTGGTAGGGAATAGTAGAAACAAGCAGAGGCCAATGCAGTGATTCTTTAGAGCTGGTGAGACTTGCAAAAACAATGATTGCTAAGAATTAGTCATGGTGGGCACATGTTGGATAAAGATGACACAATAAGAGATGTTAGTTTCTTGGATACACCCGATAGACGAGGTAGTTGACATGGGTTTTACTGCAGCTCTGGTTCAGATAAATATCATGGTCATCATTCTTATAGGAGGAGTGACATCGGCTATTTTCAGGATGAGTTTAAGAAAGAAAAACCACGTACATTTGATGGGGAAATGAAGAAGTCATAGGATGATAAATCCTGGTTGCTTCGTATGAATAAGTTCTTCATATTTCATTATTACTCATAAAACATGAAGGAAAGGATAACTATATTGAATCTTAAAGGTAAAGCGGATATTTAGTGGGAAGATGTAAAGATTGTCAAAGATATTCATGAAGATGAGTTGACTTGGAGTGAGTTCAACAGACTATTTAGCAAGAAGTACCTATCAAAGAGATACTATGACAACAGGGAAAAATAATTTAATGAGCTAAAGATGGGATCTATGACCAATGAGGAGTACACTGGTAGATTATTGAAGCTATTGAGATATGTGCCTTACCTCAAGGAGGAGAAGGTGAAGATTTGGTTATTCATCAATGTATTTTCAGTAGAATTCATGAAAAGGATTGAGTTTGATGAGCCTAGATCATTGGAGGAGGTGATTCAGAAGCTAAAGCATTGTTTTGAGAAATCAAAGTGAAAGTATGAGACTAAGCCGAACTGGAAAGGTAATGCAAAGAATAAAGAAAAATGGGAAAATAAGCGAAAAAGGCCTCAGGACATAGGTAACAAAGAGAATGCAATCCTACATAAGAAGTTCAATTCATATTATTGGCTTGAGGGGGCTTGGACCCATGTTCGGAGTTGGTCAGTCTAACCATAACAACCCTACACTACTGGCCCTTTCGGCAACAACTCGTGTAGCGCATGCTTGAGTCTCACCTGAGGCAGTATTGGGGGATGTTAGAACCATATTTATGGATCGAGAGGGCTATGTGATGTGTTTTCTATATATCTAGGGCTTATCTTACCTTCATGAACCCTAACCCTTGAAACCCCAAACTTACAATAAATGACAGTAAATAGACTTATGTCCTTCATATATTGCGCTAAACGCGCATAATAGTATATGCATAAACATATCTATATCTTCGTGAATCTGTTAAGTAATTTTCTTGATTAAATGCATTCAACAGATCATAAATATAGTGAATTTAGAGATAAAATAGTAATGCACAGATACACAGATATTTCTTCAAAATAAGCCTTGATTATGCTTCATATCTTCAAATACAACTCTTTCCAACCCTGTGCACATAGTCGTAGGGGCCCACACACTCAGTTACAGACTTACCAAGGTCTCCACACACACATTTGTAGGATATTTCTCTTTAATCCAAGTACAGAATAGATAAAAATCAAACTTCACTCATGTACTTCTTTTACTTCCCTTCGTTATGACTCTTCTATGACTTCCTTTTATATTTTTCTTCATTACAATACTATGGTCTACAAACCATGGGTGGGTTTCAAAACAACTTGACTCTAACAAACTAAGTGGATTTGGACTTCCTAAATCCCCTTTGACTCCCATCAACTTGCACTACTCACTCTATTCTCCTCAAAATGTGGAGCTTTTACAAAACTTAACAAAATTTGAGCCATAGGACCCTGTCCCATCAGGCCCCAATCACAAACTTGTGACTCGTCCTGAGTTACCCTGCTGGTGTTGCCTCAACCTTTTCTTGTAGATTGATGAATTCGATCTTCAATGCTTCAAGATCTGTTGTTCCCTGCGCAGTGGCCTGACGAACTTCCCCAACCAATTTCTCCATTGTTGGACCTTCAACTGCAAGGCTTATGGTTCTCTATGCTTGTTGAAGATCTTTTAGCTTTCTCTTAATGGTCTGTGATATTTGGCTAGCCTCGTCAGCCCATGACTACATCTTGGAGGAAATAATATAGGCATTCTAATGCAACTCATCAATCTAGGTCTCTATGAATTTCCCTTCTTGAAGTTTGGTGACCCTTTGCACAGGTGTTAAGGTTTGTGTTGTCGCCCTGATCTCATCAAACTGCAGTTTGTTTTCGGAGATGGAAGCTTCGATCATACACGAGTATGGGTCCTGCTGTAGCAAGGTCCACATCTCCATTGTCTGATCAAATAATTGGTTGTAGTCCTTGACTATAGTGGCCAAGGTTTTCATATCTTATTTAACGGAAACTTCACCCTACTCTTTAATGTCCGGAGGTGTGGTTGGTTGCAACTTCAATTGAAGCTCTGAAATCTACAACTGCAACTCAAAACATACATTTCAAATTTCCTGCTTGGATGCCTTCATTGCTACATCTAATTTCTTAATTTCCTATGTTCAGCCAACCTTTGCTAGAATTTGGAGCTTAGTGAGCTCGCTGCATACTTCAGTAAGGGTGGTCTGTAGCTACTGATTTTGTTGCATCAGCTCGTCATGGTCCTACAAGTCTTGTGCTTTCTCTACAAAAATATATTTATTGTTATTTTTTACCTCGTCGATAATAAACATAGCTCATTTATCCCAGACATGGAGCTCATATGAAATTCCTTGGTGCATCTCATGCAAGTTATGGATAGGCAGTGCTCCAAGGTTGATACTTAGATTTTTCCAGTAGCGCACGCTTTTGGCCTTCGACTATCTCAAAATGGAGAGATCCCTTTAGTAGTTGCACTTCTCAGAGCTCAGATGTGATTTCTATAGTGGTACTAAATTTTGGCACACTCACTTAATCCATGCTCACTTGCACCACACTCGACTAGATCACTCTTATTTAAACTTGTAATTATTTTAGGCCCAGTTGCACATTGTCTAGTACCTGGTTGTACTGGTCCTCTATGTACCCCCATATATTTCTATAGCAGAGTGGACAACATTGCCAATTTCATCAAGATCCCCCTGTCTGAAGGCTAACAGTTCAATACCCATAGTCTTGTCATATTTCTGCTTCTTGAGTGGCCCTATCAAACTACTCGTTTGCCTTTTATTGATCCTGAAGGGGGATTGTAAGTCCTCCAATCTGAGATAGAGGTCTACACCCCCTTCCTCTTCATCTATGGTTTCAACCTCAACATCGGTATGCTCTGACTCAAGTTCTTCAAGGTCAATTGTGACCTACGATTTTGCTTCTTGCATAGCCTTTGCCTTCTACGATGCCTTCTCTGTCATAAAATACTTTTCCATATGGGCTTCTTTTTATTTCTCATAAGCCTTCTATGCTTCTTCCTTCTCATCTTTCATGGCCTCCTTTGTAGTTTATTTTTTTCCCTGTTTCAACTTTTGTGGCCTTACTTGTTCCTGCAGCTTCACCAAATGGGGTGAGCCAATAGATCATACATTTGTTGATGACCCCCATAATATCATCCTCTGTGACTAAATATGACAACTTGTACCATGTTTCTGTAGCATCCTTCTTCGTGCGTATGGGAAGATTGTGAACATCTACTTTAAAATCTGCTATATTTTGGTATTGTGCATGTAGATTAGGTGACAACTATGACTGTTGGTTGATCTCCATCCACAAATCTAACTCGAACAAGACCTAAAACATCTTCATTTCAATGATGCAGTCCGGGTAATTTTTTTTCCACAACAAGTTTAACTTCACAACGTCACACAAGTCTAGATCTGGTGTTTGGAATTGTCTATCCTTAGGCATCCTCTAGGTTACCAACATGATCAATAGTAGTAACCATGTGCAGTGGAACACATTTTCATCCTCTTAGTCTTAAAAAATCCTCAAGGAATTCATGGCAAAGGTACTTTACCCAATTGAATTGGACCTCTTTTCTGCAATGCACAGCTAAAGATACCAGTGGTGTTGACACTTTATCAACGTGCCACTTGATCTTGATTTTTCCTGCCAAGATTTGTGCAGCAAATTGCATAGCTCCATCTGATATAGAGCTAATGGCGTAGCCCTGCGACTTCTTCACCATCTCGAGCTTTCTCTTCATTTGGTCCATGAGCTTCTTTTCCTGGGACATCCTCACAAAAGTGTCTACAAGGATCACACCTTGATAAGATAACATAGTGATTCAATGTACTATCATATCATCAATTAGAATGGGCCCTCCTAGGTAGAGGCACCCATCATGAACCATCGCCAATAGTTGATGCACACAGATGATATTAATTATTTTGCGTCTAAAATGTGTGGCATACAACATGCTAAGCAACCATGCGCACTCAATTTTGGCTTCCTACTTCATTTTTTCAAGCCTTGTGACTCCTACTTCCTCATAGTAGATCGGTTTCAAGAATTTGTTGGGCTCTAACTACAACAACTTTGCATGATCGCTAAAATCCTAGTCGTCCATCTTCAGAAATGGTACCCACATCAATAATTTACCCTCAACAGGTACTTCTTCTGGTAGAAACGACATGAAATCCTTTTATTTCATTGAGTAAGGGTCCTTAGTGACTTTGGAAGTTGAATTCCTAGGGGTATATATGGCGGTAGCTGAGTAATTTGCACTGCTTCCTCTGCAATGATCTCTTCAAGCCCAAAAGTCAATTATTCTTCATCCAGGTCTAGGGGTTCTGTCGGTCGCTTATTCTTATCCATAAAACCCTTATGTCTACTATTAGTTGGGGTTTGGCATGGTGATTTCCGAACCGGGGCTTGCTACGGTTTCTTCTACTTTTTCTGTCTTGTCACAGAGGTAGTAGGTTTTGGCCTTGACAACCGAGGCATTGTGGTAGGGACTGGTGGTGTTGCAATCATATTGTCAAGAATCTCCCAAAATAATTTCTTCTACCACTCAGAAATATCTACCTCAAACTCAAGCCCCTTCTATCAAAACTCCTCTACTTCTTGCCAATCTTGTCCAAACATACATCAATCGTCTACGCTCAAACTTAGGTACAAAATATCAAGACAATCACCCTGGAAGAAAAGTGTTCGAATGTGGAGCGGGATACTATATTTATAGCCCCTTTTGAATTCAAATCCATCGATTTCCTCCAGATCTCCCTCATTAATGTCATTTTGGTGGCATATTTCCAAATATATGCTCCTTAAATGATTTCCCCCTACTCCTTTTAATGGAAAATTAGCCATCCAAACATCTACAATGATTCCAACGTCACTTTTTGGCCAATCGGCACATGACCCACCTCGTTAGTGCAACTCCTTCATCACAACTCCCATTTTCACCTTTCTCCTGTCTGTCATGCAACCTAATCTGTTTGCAAACTTTTCTCTTGGAAAAGTCATTTATATTGACCTAGTGCTCAAAAGTTTTTCAAAATTAAACGTTTTAGATCTGTGTGGAAATTAAACAACAATGTAGTTCTCGTCATCTTGAATCCACTGCAACTCGTTTCGTTCGAAAAATACACTATATGCTCCCATAAACAATTTATATTTTCTTTCCTAAACACACATTTTGAAAAAACGTGTAACATCACACAGTCACCAGTCCATACTATTGACATGGCAGGTTGAATGAGCAGCTAATGTGGAATTTTATTGTACTGATGGCTGGGCTCCTTTAACAAATGATAGGGTGTCAAGTGGCATGGTTCTATTGGTACGAGTTGGTAGTGTTTTATTAATTTTTGGGTTTTTGGTGGTGGCCAATCACATGTTTCCACGGGGCATGGCTAGGGTTTGCGATGTGGCAGCCTGAGGGCCACAAAATATTTTTGTGGAGGTTCAAAAAGAGGTGGTGGGGATCAAACCCATGACCTCTGCATACAAGCCAATCACCTTAACCACCCATGCATTATTTTGTTTCTTAACATATCCTGTTTTCAGCATGGTTTTGTGTTGAGATGGTTAGCACATTGGGAGCAGGGGGGCGGGGTCTAGCCCTAGCCCTTATCACCACACATGGGTGCGGGACCATGGGAAAGAGGCTAGCCTTGCACCCGCACTAACCATTACATTTCTGCCATATGTGAATGCCGTAATAGTCAAATAATCATGATCTTTAAGTTGCGTGTAGTTTGGTTTTCCAACGTTAACCATAATTGATGGGAGCTGGAACCACCATTGTTTAATGCCACCTCACCCATGTGAATGGTTCACTGTAGTCACTCCAATGGTTAGCAGAATGGGCAGGGGTAGGAGTTAAGATCCTGACCCTCGGTCCCATACATGCCCATGTGGCCACAAAATTAGGAGTTAAGGTCTTGGTGGCTAAATTAACATTCCAACAATTTCGAGTGGCTTTTTGCAGAATCGCAACTCCAATAGCAGATTTTGGGATGAAATTGTAAGACTAGTGCCAGATTTTGGGGAAATTGTAGAGTGGCTACTAGGAAAGCTAGGCAAGCTCATATCTTCTTTAGTTTTTGGTCTTTTCAAGATCCAAAAGAGGTTAGACAAGCATTTTTGGGCATTCTGAAGGTAATGGAATAGGTTTCAGAGCCATTGGAGCACTTCTGAAGAGATTTTTTTAGGTTTAAGTCTATGGCTGCTAGGATCAACCAGGGGGTTGGATCAATTTTTAAAGGTTTTTGAGAATGGATAGGACCTTGTAGGGGTTTTCCAACCTTAATATGTTTTCATAAGCAACTGAGACATCTATGGTGTAGCTCATGCTTCTATTTTCTCATTGTCTTTAAGGAAATATCTCTTTTAGTACTTCAAGTGAATTGTTGTACATATTATGCTCATTGTGAGATGGATTATGGGGTCTTGATTTGAGAACCTTTTTCTTGTCGATTGTTTCATGACTAACTATAGGTTGTGATGTTTTTGGAGTGAGAGTTATTTGCAGAAGAATGTTTCCTTAAAGGGGAAACTAGCCACTCTTTTGGTCAACACACTTTATGTACTCTTTATCATTGAAGTATTTTGAGCATCATGTGATTGGGTCAATCCATTGGAAGATGGACCAAGAAGACATGGCCCAGGAGGGGTGAAATCCTTTATCAATTATTGAGTGTATGACTTTTATGTTGTTATTTAGTGTTTTACCTATGTTAATTTTCTCATGAAATTTAAATAATATCACACAAAAAAAACTCATGTAAAACTTGAATTTTACCTCTTAATCCTCAAGCACTTTATTTACTATTCTAAATTGGAATTTAGCAAAACAACACTAACTTTCCCATTCAGATCAATATGGTATCAAAGCTCTTGTTTCTCTTTGTGCAAGAAGGATTTAAATTTTCACAAGAGAATGTGAAGCTTACAAGTTCTAAGCTCAAAAGAGGAGAAGGTTTGTGTAGGATAGCAAGATTTCCACAATCTCCACCACCAATTCTACCTGAAATTGTAGTTGAAGCTTCAGCAAGCATGGGCATGAGCTCAAGGAATGATATTCTCCAAGATTTAAAGGACATTAATGCATTTCTCCAAAAAGAGAACATGGAGCTCAAAAGACTACTCAAAGTTGCTAAAGTAGAGAAGAAAAATATGCACCTCGTGTTCCAAAATGTTGTGGAGGTACATGCAGTGAAGTAAAACTATGAGTATAGACACAAAAATTCCTCTAGCATGATAATGGGTCTAGCCACAACCATTACATTCTATGGAATATTTCCTTAGGTTAGAACCAATTATGAGGGCCTACCTCTTAGTACGCTTATCTTGTTTGATTACATCCTTGTTTGCTCACTCCAATTATCTCTTGTTTCCTTCTTCAAACACCCAAAAAAAGTAAACAACCACAAACAACAACCATGATAATAGACAAATTGTAATTCAACCTACTTAACAAGTCAAGAAAAATTAAGCCATGAACATGTAAGATGACACATAATATAGGAAACCAATTGATAGTTGCATATATATTGAATCAAGAAGAGATTACAACCATTGTCTTGACATTGTTTTTCTCATTCGACAAAACCAGGTTCCCACACACTTTTGGTAGCATTCCATGATGGCCTCAACAGTGATAGTTATAAGGCTCTTCCATATAGGCTTCACACTAAACCAAATTCACAGTTCTCCCTCACACAACTAGAGAGATACAACTATGAATAGCTTGTTGTTTACTCTAAACTTAATTAACACTAGCACACCAACATTCACACTAGCTTCTGCTTGGGAAAAAGGGAGGTTTATGTATCATGAATGGATGGGAGATGGATCATGTTCTCATGCTGGAAGGTCTTATATCTTGAGTTAGTTCCATCCTTATAAGGGAAAGGAGCCCAAACTAACATCCTCGACCCCATCGAACAAAACCATTTACCAGACTTCCGTTATGAAGCTTCTAGCTTCGGCTCTTTGTTTAAAAAACTTTCCATAAGAGGATTGACATGACTAGAACAAAGCTCAATCGCTCTAGTCATTACTAGGGATAATGTTAATCCCTGCATATCAGCATGAGGAGGATAAGGGCCATTAGTGCCAATCTTGTAAAATAGGAAAAAGAGAATATTTTGGGGAAATGGTGCAAAAGGGAATTGTTCTGCTCATGAAGAAGGACATAATGGGAGTTTCTTCATGAAGGGAAAGCATGTAGGGTTCACTGTAGAGGTCCTCTAGGATCAAGGAATAGGGAGTAAAGGGATAGTGACAAAACGTTGTGTAACAAATGCCCCCCTAAAGCATGAAGGCCGAACTAGAGTGACAGATGAAATGCTTTATGAATCGGTGTGAGGAACTGTAGTCTGTCATCGGAAAACCTGCAAGAAAGTACAAATACATAAACATAATTGAAAACTCTATCAAATGATACATGAATCATGGTATGAACATAACCATCCAGAGAAAGACCATATAAACGGATCCAGGAATGGGCGCATCCATCCTATAAAGAGGATCATATCAAAACCAAGGTATGGTCACAACCATACAATAATGAAAAGGATCACATATGGTAACTCATGGTCTGGTCGCAACCATCCATTTGAAAGATACATGTATATCAACATAATCATGTCACATCACTTCATAACCTGGATTTTTGTAATCTGAGCCCAGGGTCTTGCACTCCAACATGACCCAATCAAAGTACAAATCCTAACATGTGGATAGATGTGTTGACATCAAACATGCTAGAAAGTTGCTTGATTATCAGTATATGATGTAAATTGTTAACAAGTGTGAGAGAAACCACCAATAATGACAATGGTCCTTAAGGTACTATCAACACAATCCACAGAATGTGAATAGAGGAACTAAAGTTAAACACCTGTAAAATCACTCGATTGAATGCCAATGATGTGAACTTGTGAATGAGTCTGAGGAAGTTGCCATTAGGGCATGCAATCTCTAAGGTACTAGAAGGGAGTCTCTTATTCAACTTCCTAGATAATGAGTTGAAGTTGATAGGAAGCAACTGTGTCGAAGGAGGGCCATAATGTATCCCACATCATTGACACAAGACAAATTTGTGAAAACTAATTTTGGATGATACAGAGAATCAGATGTAAGTGTAACTGCAGAAGGACAACTCTTGAACATATCGGCGACACAACTAGAAATTTGGCAGCTTTTGAATCCATAGCATTGGTGGTCATGATGATGTGGTAGAGATCAAATGGAAGGCAAAAAATGAATGGCCCAACCTAGGAAGGTCAACGATACAAAGGAGGATATCCCAACCTGACATGAAGCAAAAAGTGTCATGTTCAAGAGTGAGCTGCCAACACAACTTATTAGATTTCCAAATTTTCCCTCACCATCTACAGCAAGTACCCCAATTATTTTTAATGGCAAGCTTGAAGGGGATAGCATATGCTTGCACTGTAAGTTCATCCTTCGAACGAATCTAACCTAGATTTTAGACCTCTGTGGCTTATTTCTTTTGATTTAGTTACCGGAGAATCCATAGTAAGAACCATTTTTTGCCAACGTTTCAAATCCCAACCGGGATCCATCATCAGGACCAAATGAATGCTTGATAGAAGAAGGCTGATTAGAGGGATAAATAGTAAAGAGGAGGGAAAATTAAGAAGGTCAGCTCTCACTTTTTCTCTGATGAGAGGTCAGCCAGTTTCATTTTTTTTTATTTAATTAGTTCATTT
>APFE030016869.1:89123-110104 GCA_000404065.3 Pinus taeda
GGAACTAATTATAATTATAATTATTTTAATTTATTAAAGCTAGGTTACTAATTTATTTAGATTAGAAAGGAGGGCTAAAACTAAGAAGGGTTGGTTACCTTAATTTCTCTGATTAGGGGAAGCCAGCTTCCACTAATCTCCATCCCATTGTCTCTGTTGAGATTATGAGGGTGTTTGATAATCTCAAGAGCTTCTCTGATCTTTCGCTTATGATGATGTTCCTCCCTAGCGATAATTGAAGCGCTTTCCAAACAGATGTAGTGCTTAGTTTTTGAGGAGTGTTCTGCTAGGGCGGAAGTATGAGACCTTTCATTCTTAATATCAGCTCCATGTTCTTTTAGTCTAGTTTTCAAGGAGCGACTTGTTTCATCAATGTAGTTTTTTCCACATGAGCAATCTATCTTATAGACCCCTTTAAGCTGATGATTATCAATACTATCCTTGACAGATCTCATGCCTTACCTAATGGTTCCAGGGGCAGAGAATTGCGTGCTTATGTTATTCCTCTTTAGGATCTTAGCAATCTTATCTGTAACTCCATGAATATAAGGTAGAAAAACCCTACCACACTGAGGCTGATCACAGGCCTTAGGTTCATGAGATAACATCCTTTTCTCTGCTTTCCTTATTGCTCTTTTAATCTCATTTTCTTTGTAGCCTAAACCCATAAAGGTTGAGACTAAATGCTTCTTTTCTTCATCTATATGATCAGCGTCACAAATTCGAAGGGCCCTGATAGCAAGAGTGTTTAGAACACCAAACTTTTGGGCTGGGTGATGGTGGGACTCAGCGTGGAGGTAGTTTTCCGTATGGGTTGACTTTCTAAAATCCTTGTGCCCAAGGGAGCCATCATCTTTCCTGATGATGAGAATTTCTAAAAATGGGATGCTCATGTTTTCTTCAAGCTCCATAGTAAACTTAATTTCTGAAGAGATGGAATTTAGGTGAATAAAAAACTTTTCAAGCTCTGTTTTACCATGTGTCCATTTTATATTGGTATCATCGACAAGTCGTTTCCACCATGCTGGTTTCAAGGGGTAAGATTCCAGGGCCTTCTTCTCAAAGTATTCCATGTATAAGTTGGCCATGATTGGTGAAAGGGGGGATCCCATTGCCACACTAGATGTCTGCTCATAATATACTCCTTGGAAGGTGAAAACAGTTGATCGCAGGCAAATTTCAGCCAATCTTGCAGTTCCTGGGTCAGTAACATCTTTTATAACTTGAATGGCTTCATCAAGAGGAATCTTGGTGAATAAGGACACTAAGTCAAAGCTCTTTTTCACTTCTTTCATAATCTTGGGGATGGGATTACTGCTTAGCGTCTTATAGCTTCCACACCTGAGGTGTTCATTCATTTTGCATACATAGTCTTCTTTATCCAAGATCACTACTTCTCCTCCTTTATCTGCCTTAAGAACCACAATTTTGTCATTGTTTCATAGGGTTTTGAAGGCTCTTTGTTCTTCTTTGCTCAGATTTCTTTTGGGAGCTTTGGCTTTCCTCATAATGACGAAGAACTCTTGTCTTAATACTTCTTTATCTTCCAGGGAGAGGTTGCTGATCCCATCCTCTATGCTACATATCATTTTTTCAATGGGAAGGTTTTTCAGAGCAATTGCAAATCCCAGACCCTTGCTGAGGATGTCCATGGCTACAGGATCCAATTCCTGGGAGGACAGATTTACCACTTTTCTTCTATCAAGCATTCATTTGGTCCTGATGATGGATCCCGGTTGGGATTTGAAACGTTGGCAAAAAATGGTTCTTACTGTGGATTCTCCGGTAACTAAATCAAAATAATCTAACCTAGTAAGTTTAATGAGCCCTAGGAAGGAGAACCTCATGTTCATGATGGTGATGAATCCGATGTCGTTTAATATTTAACGAGTCCGATAAATGTGTATCTTGGTATCTTTTCCATGTTTAGAGAGTTTGAAAAAGACATGGAAAAGAAAACTCCACATGGTCCATTTTTGTACATTTATCCCTCTTGAGCCTGAAAAGGTAGAAAATGATACTTGAGAGAACCGCTTGACCATTTCAGCCAAGGAGTACCTTTTCGTAAATAGTGCATCCCAGCCCAAAAAAGGGGTAAACTTATACTGGGCACACAACATTTTGCATCCATTAACAAGTTTGAAACGACAAGGGCTTGGCTATCTTTTCGTTTTTAAAGGGTTGGAAAAGAGCTTGAAAGTAGACTCCCCATTTTTTCTCTTTTACAAGTCAAAAGGGACAAATAATCGACAATCTTTTTATATGATTGTTACGAGTTGACAAAAGAGCTGAAACGTGACTCGGCATCATCGTCGAACATCCATCACCTACTGTTGCGCAAAAAGGTAAAGGGAATTATAGAATTCTTGAGGCAAATTATGTCAAAAAACCTAATATTTCATGAAAAACTAAATACATAGGGGGAAAGGTAAATATTTTATACCATTTACTATTTTACCTTGTTGTGAAAGACCTTTTACTCACTTTTTCCCTAATTATTCTAGAGCAGATTGTGGGAGATCTAGGAGGTCATTTGTCGAGCCGCTAGTTACAGGTAAGAGCGAAAGCCCTAAGCTTCATTTTCATACCATTTATTTTTGTTTTTAACCATTTTTGGGATTGTTGAGGCAGGATTGATTGAAAGTTTTTCACCATCGGTCGGCGCAACCTTTGGGCACAGAATCGCACCGACCAAGGGTAATTAAGATGACCTATCATGCTGTTGGTGCAACTGTTTTTAAAATAGGCTTGTTGATGACGTGAATAGGGAAAAACATATTCCCCATTAGAACCATCATTGAAATTTGAAATTTATGGGTCAAAAATGATTATTGACTTAAATTTATGGTTTTTGCAAGAAAGAATCATCGAAAATGGTAGACTGGAAAGAATGTGAGCATGAGAATGTGGACACCCAGGCACTAAATGATCCAAATTTCCTAGAAGCCTTGAGGGCCTGTGGGCTCCTCAAATTATTTCTGACGTCAGGGATGTAGGCCCAACCTGAGTTTCTTTGGTACCTAATTAGTCTCCGGGACATAAATCGAGAGATATTCGTCATTGGTGACCAAGAGCTAGAGTTAGAAACTTCAGACATATATTTCATCATAAGACTATCCTGAAGAGGGGAACTAATCAAATTATATGGGTCACGACCAATTGGGGAAAGCATATCCATGTTGCTCACCGAACATTGCACTGAAGCCCTAAAATCCAAGAGTGGCAAGATTGAGATTTCCACCATTCATGATCTCACACTGAGAGTGCTACTGTTGCCTATCAATAGAGTGGCGAGATCCCAGGTAGTGCATGCGACTAACAAGTTGAAATTCATGTATGCCATCAACTGCACAACACCGACGATCTTCAACTGAATGGAGGCCATGAAGATCAACATAAAATGCCATCTAACCAAAGCTAAGGCGGGGAATTTGAAGCAATGTTGCTTCAGATCCATACCAGTGACCTTTTTCTTGGAACGAGTGCCACTGTTCCAGTACCAATTAATTGAGGTAGATTCTACCCTCCCTTACGACTTGCAGATGGCCCACTAGAGCTGTTTGATGCCCAGGATCACTGGGGGCCAACACATGTTGTATAGGCCTGCATTCTTTTCATGGCTACGATGACAGAAAATTGATGTGGAGGAATGGCCATATATTGGCACCAACTTCCATGGAGATCTGGACACACCGCTACTAGATGGAGAGGATTTTGACGATGAAGGTAAAAAATCAATCTTTTAGTTTTGTGATTTTTTTAATTTTTTTTGATATATATGTGTTTATAACATTTCACTTTGTTAATGCAGATGTTGGACCAGAGCATCCTGCTGGGATGTCCCCAATAGCCAGGCGCGTTGCCCATCCAGTTGATGTTGTTGCTCTTTATTAGGAGGGGAGTGAAAAAAAGGAGGAGATTCCAAGGAACCTTGAGGGGTTGAATCATGGTATCCCAGAGTATGCTCAGGTGGGAGACATTCCTCACCAGTACAAGAGACACACGGTGGGAGTATTAGATCGGATCCGCCAATTTCTGACTCATGTTACATGAGTCGTTTCATGCTACCGCGATCACCATGTTGATTAGTTCCTAGGTCCAGAATTTACATTTTTTTTAGGCATGCATGCCAGAGATATATGAGGCCTGCGCGCCACCAATGTTGTTTTGGACACATATATTATTTTTTGGGGTTTTGATGTATCAAACATTATCATCATATATTATATATATATATATATATTATATTAATATATATATGTATGTATTATGTATTGTGTTGTATGTATGTAGTTGAGTAGTATGTTATGTAGTATGTTGTATGTAATGTATGTATGTTATGTATGTTAATTTCTTGCTTACTTTGGTACAAATGATTTGTTTTATCTTTTCACATATTTCGTAAATGTCTATTCAACACATAATTAGTTAATGCATTTGTAAATATATTCATGAGTATAGGAATATGATGATATGTAATATAATAAAAATGCTTTTCTAGTAGACGATTACGGAGATACATTCTCAATATTTGAGGCTTTTTGACGATATATTTCCTATTGAGTTGAAAGATGACAAGCTATGAATCTAGGTTGACAAACAACTCTCGAATGTCAAGAGCAATGGCTTCTGACAACAATTTGATGATCACACTGTATTCAACAATGTTGTTAGTTGTACGACCTAAATAGATACCTTGAAGATCAATCAACTCACTGTTAGGGTCATAAATAGCCCATGCCACGGATGATAGGTTCTAGGTACTATGGAAAACATCATTAGAAAAACTGATGTGGGGAGTCACAGACATTTGCAAAGCAAGGAAAACATAGTAAACAAAAAAGTTGTTTGAAAACTAACACACAAAACCACACTGCCCAAAAATGAATGACACACTAATGTACACAAGTGACCATGCAAGATGACCTAAGCATATTACTTCTTGAGGTAAAGCACATTTCGAGGCTTGTCTAAAGGATTGCCTTCATAATCAATAAGATCATAATCCCCTTTTTGCAAAACACATTTCACAATGTAGGGCCCATGCCACATGGGCTCGAAATTGCCTACCCCTTGCTTACCATTAGCTTGGTCTTATAGTAAAACAAAATCACCCTCAGAGAATACACGAGGGGAGACCGACCAATCGAAATGGGACTTGACTCATTTCTTTTGTGCATTGATAACTAAAGTAGCGAAATGGCAAGTCTCATCCAGTTGTTCTAAATATAAGAGATTCTCTTGCTGAGGTGATGTTTCGGGGATAATTTCAAAAACTAGCCTGAGTGAAGGAATCACGCATTCAATTGGCAATGTTGCTTCTAGACCATAGACTAGATGAAATGGTGTGAAACCAGTTGCATCTTTGGTTGAGGTTCGGTAAGTCCACAAAAATTAAAAGAGCATGAGATGCCAATTTGACTTGTGCATCCCAATAGTACACTGAAGAATTGTGACCAAAAATTTGTTCATGACTTCAACTTGGCCATTGGCCTGAGGTTAATATGGGGTTGAACAATCACGGCACAAACCCAATGCGGATGTCAGCTCAACCATCATGTAATCTCTAAAATGGGAGCCATGGTATGTGATAATGGCTTGAGGTAAGCTGAACCTGGAGAGAACATGATTGAAAAGGATTTGAGTCGTCATTTTACCATCTATAGAGTATGTAGCCATCACTTCAGCCCATTTGGTGAAATAATATACAACAATGATAATATAGCCATTCCCCTTTATCAAACAAGGGTTACATGTCTTATAATCGATGCCCCATTTGGAAAAAGGACCAATGGTAATGAAGGGGTGTAGGTGAGTGGGTGGGGCAGTCATGACAACATGACAACATACTACATAGTGGATATTTATAACACAACTCATTATTGTATTTACAATGATCATCCTACTGAGTTCCAATTCATATGACATCATTACATCATGATAACATAACCACATGATATCATAATAACATAACACCCATACCACATAATGGAGCTTTATAACACAACTTGTTACAATATTTACATCCATACACGGGTGTACATATAACAACATCATCAAAATATATATACCAAAACATATGCCAAATCATATATCAAATCATATATCAAACATATACTGACATCATATCTAATCATATATCAAAACATCATATAGCATATATCGACCATCATAAAGAATATATCGATCACCATAAAGCATATACTAAACCAACATCAAACAAATTCTAAACCAACATGAAGCATATACCAAGGCATCATAAGAAAATACTAAACCACCATAAAGCAACTACCAACCACCATGAGAAATTACCAAATCACCACATCAAAGTTGCTTTGCCTCAACCTACAAACAAGGAAGGATACATGGCCCGCATTTGATTTGCCATCTCCCATGTAGCTTCATCGGGCCCAAAGTGCTTCCATTTCACTTTAACTTGCTCTATTTCTTGGTTCTGGAGCATGATAAACTTTTTCTACAATACATAATGAGGCTTCGGCTCGAATTATCCATCAGGTTTGACCTGTAGTACATACTAGTCAATCACATGATCATAATCTTTAACATACTTCTTAAGTAATGAGATATGGAAAACATCATGGACTTTCACTATTGGAGGTAGTGAGAATTGATAGGCTACTATCTCAATCCTCTCAATGATACTAAAGGGTCCACAAAATCGTGGTGCCATTTGGCACATGATCCAATCCATAATGAGCTCTTCCTTGATTTGATGAGCAAGTAAACCCATTCCCCAACTTGGAACTCCTTGAACAACCTGTTCATGTCTGCATAATTGTTTTTCCTATCCTATGTTACCTTGAGATTCTTTTGGATCACCTACATCTCTTGTTCCATGTCTTCCAATCTGCTCCAATCAATAGTTTACTAACCAGATCACTCCAACTAATGGGAGAATTACAACTCCTCCCATACAATGCCTTAAAAGGAATCATCCTCAATGACTCCTGATAATTGTTGTTGTATGAAAACTCAACAAAAGGGAGACACTCTTCCCATTTTCATTGTTGATGCATCACATACATTCTCAACATGTCCTCTAATATCCTGTTGACCCTCTTCATCTGTCCATATGTCTGTAGGCGATAAGATGTGTTAAAGGCCAACTCAGTGCACAAACTTGCATATAACTCCTTCCAAAACGTGGAAGTGAAATTTACATCCCTATGTGACACAATCCTCTTTGGGACTATTATGAAACCAACTCAAGAAAAGATATAAAAGATAGATCAACGCCTTAGAATTCAGCCTCTTCGAGGTGGCAACCTCCTTTACATTACATAAATGAACAATTCTTGGATGATACAAATGACAAAACCTCCTTTCTATATATAGGAGTCTAAGGAGTCACAATATAACCAAGCCGACCTAACAATAATAATATAAAGGCACAAAAATAACAATAGATAGATTCTATGGGGCACAGTAATTACAATATGGGGACAATAGGGGCATAACAATATTAATAAGGGATAAAACTACAATATTAATGGGGGCATCACTAGTATTATAGGGACCTAACATGCCCCTCTCCTTCAAAAAAAGTGTCGTCCTCAGTGCTTGAGTAGTTCTAGATGCTTCTGTATAAAATTCTCATCCTCCCATGTGGAATCTTCAGTGGATAAGTTCTTCCACTTGATGAGATACTCTGAAATGGATCGATTTCGTAGTTGTCGAGTTCTTGTTTCTATGGCTGCTTCCGGTTCCAATATAATTTTTCCTTCCTCTTCAAGTTCTGGCAATATTGTTTGAACTGGGAGCTTGTCGCCTATAACATTCTTTAAACATGAAACATGGAAAACTGGGTGCAGTCTAGAAGCTGCAGGAAGCTCCAATTTGTATGCCATAGTACCAATATTTTGCAACAATTTGTATGGACCATAATACTTTCGTGACAATTTGTTATCCTTCTTAGCTTGCTTGAGGGACATTTGTTTATATGGTTGTAGCCATAGGAATACCCAATCACCTACATCAAAAATTATTTCACTGCGATGTTGATCTGCCTGTTGTTTCAGTCTATTTTGCACCAACACGAGGTGATCCTTTAAGAGTTGGAGAACTTGTTGTTGATGCTCAATGTGATGTTCCACTGCTTGAACCTTAGAATTTTCTCTTAAATATGATGTAATGGATGGTTGCTGATATCCATAAAGTGCCATAAATGGGGTCATTTTTATTGTAGTATGGAAGGAAGTGTTATACCACCATTCAGCCAGAGGCAACCATTTGACCCATTGTGTCTGTTTATCAGATACAAAGCAACGAAGATATCCTTCCAAACATTTGTTTAATATCTCAGTTTGCCCATCAGATTGCGGATGATAAGATGAGCTATGAGCTAACTGAGTACCAAGACAAGAAAATAATTTTGTCCAAAAATTTCCAGTGAAAATGGGATCTCTGTCACTTACAATAATCTTTGGGTTTCCATGTATCTTTTGAATTGTGTCCATAAATGCAGTAGAAAATGTACTCACTTTAAATGGATGAGATAATGCATAAAAGTGTGCATACTTGGTAAGTTTGTCCACTACCACCATGATAACACTCTTTCCTTCAGACTTGTGTAAACCTGTGATAAAATCCATTGAAACCTCCTCCCAATGTCGGTTGGGAATGGATAAAGGTTGTAATAGTTCTGGAGTCTTAATTGTTTCAACTTTATTTTGTTGGCAAACCAAACATTCCGCCATTAACTTTTGAATATCCGATTTAAGGTCATCCCAAAAAAAATCCTTCTTAACCCTATGGTAGGTTTTTAGAGATCCTGAGTGACCTCCTAAGGGAGAGGTGTGCAATTACCTAAGAATATTTTGTTTGAGTTGGGAATTCTTACATAGGTATACCCGATCCTTATACCATAACGAATCATTTTTCCAGATAAATGTATCAGATGTACTGGGATCTTGTTGTATCTTTTGAATGAGTGCCCACACTTCCTCATCATTCTTCCATTCATCCCTTGCTTCATTTATCTAGTCTGGTTGGATAATAGAAATGGCACAAAGAAATGCTTCCACATCCTCATGTTTTCTTGAGAGTGCATCCGCGACAACATTTTTCTTCCCTTTTTGTGGATGATTTCAAAGTCATAACCCAACATCTTTGTGACCCATTTTTGCTGCTCTTTTGAAGATGATATTTGTTCTAAAAAGTATTTAAGACTATCATGATCTGTTTTTACCTTGAAGTGTCTTCCCATTAGGTAGGGTCGCCATTTCTTAAATGCATGTAGTATTGCCAACATTTCCTTCTCATAAATAGATTTGTGTAAGTACTTTCCTTTGATTGGATGACTTTCGAAAGCAATGTGTGTTTCATCTTGCATTAAAACAACACCAATTCCATTTATTCAAGCATCACATTCCACAATAAAGGTTTTTGTGAAGTCCAGCGTAGCTAAGACCGGTGCTTGGTATATTGCCTCTTTAAGATGTTCGAAGGCCTTTGTTGCTTCTGGAGTCCATGAAAATGCATATTTCTTCAATAATTTTGTTAGAGGTGCTACTATTCTCCCATAATTCTTAACAAACTTGCGATATTACCCTGTCAACCCGAGAAATCCTCGCAGATGCTTTATGGATGTGGGGATTTTCCATTCCTTAATGGCCTTAATTTTGCTAGGGTCTACCTTAACTCCTTCATGAGATACAATATGACCCAGATATTCCACCTCTTGGACTCCAAAGAAACATTTGGATCTTTTTGCATATAATTATTTCTCCTCCAATAGTTGTAGCACCCTGTCAACATGTTCAACATGATCCTTCCAAGACTTGTTGTAGATTAGTATATCATCAAAAAATACTAACACAAATTTTCTAAGGAATGGTTTAAAAATTGAATTCATCAAACCTTGAAATGTTGAGGGTGCATTGGTAAGGCCAAAAGGCATGACCAAAAATTCATAATGACACTCATGAGTTCTAAATTTTGTTTTCAGAATGTCTTTAGTCTTCATTCTGATTTGATGATATCCTGACTGAAGATCCAACTTCGTGAAGTAAATTGATCCATGCAATTCATCCAGTAATTCATCAATGACAGGAATGGGAAACTTATCTTTAATAGTGAGCTTGTTGAGCTCCATATAATTTGGACACATTTGCCATGATCCATCCTTCTTGTGCACCAATACTACTGGAGTAGAGAAAGAACTTTGACTCTGTTGAATTATACCAACCTCTGGCATTTCTACAACCATACGTTCAATTTCACGTTTTTGGGCACAGGGATATCTGTACAGCCTAATGTTTAGAGGAACACTTCCTAGAATCAGTTGAATAGCATGATCATGATCACGAATAGGTGGGAGACCTCTGGGAGTCTCAAATACCTTGTAATGATTGTCCAAGACTATTTGGAGATCTGGAGAAATAGATGATTCCAATGTGGAAACATCTAGCAAACATAATTGTGCAATTACACCATTTCGTTCATTTTTGAGAAGCTTTGTCATACCATTAGAGCTGATTATCTTTCCTGGTTTCCCTACAATACCTCTTAATACAACTTCCTTTCCTTCCATAGAAAATTTCATGAAAATTTCTTCAAAATTAAAAGCTATTATACCGAAGGATTGTAGTCATTAGACTCCTAATACAACATCAGCACCTCCCATTGGAATGGAAAGCATTGGGCTAGTCAATACATATTCTCCCATGGATAGCTTGATATTATGGCACTTTCCAGAGCAATTTATTGTTCCTCCATTTTGCAACCATCACTTGACACTCTGGTGCTGGATATAAGAAGCAATTCAATTCTTTTGCTACCTTACAATGAATAAAATTGTGAGTACTTCCTGAATCAATCAACACTATTACCTTTTTCTTCCTAATTTGTCCTTCTATCTTGATGGTTTGAGGAGTGGTAATTCCCGCCAATGCATTACAAGATATTGTCGAATTCATTTGTTCTTCATCTAGGCTTTATTCCTGGAGTATATCTTCTTCTTTTGACCTTTCTTGCTCCTTGTCTTCTTCCTCTTCATAATCTATGTAGAATAATTTCTTCTCAGCACACTTATGACCTTTAGTGTATTTGCTATCACAACTGTAACAAACCCCTTTTGCTCTTTTTTTTTCCAATTGTTGTGGTGTCAACCTTATAGGTTGTGGAAGACTAGCGGCAACAACACTTTCTTCTTTATAGATGTGAGTGGTATGCTTTCTGGTTGCCATAATTTTGCTTTCCATTTTTCTTGCTAACCTGAATACCTTCTCTAATGAATCAGGTTCCCAAAGGCGAACATCATGTTGGATATTATCCTTTAAAGACCCTATGAACACATCAATCCTATGCTCCTCTGGAATATTTTTTACCCTTATGTTCAATTTTTGGAACTCCTCAATGTGCTCCATTATTGAAACCCTTTTGTTTGAGACTTATCAATTGGCTAAAAAAAGTGTTTCTTTTTGTATCCTCATAATGTGCTATCAATTCTTCCATAAAAATTGCCCAAGTGATAAATTGTTTACGAGAGCAAAGCCATTGATACCATACAAACTGATTTGGTTCCAAATATAAAGTTGCCATACGTACCTTTTGTGTGTTTTGCACATTATTGAGATCGAAAAATTGCTCCATCTGTAATATCCATGTTGCGGGATCCTTGCCATCAAACTTCCTCATATCGATTTTTGGAATATGATGGGTCTTCGATCCCACATTAGAGTCTATGGAATCATGATTAACATTTCTTTTGTTCTCATCATGAGTTTCCTTTACTACCCTTTCACCCTTAGTGACCATTTCTTGTAGAAACTTATTCATATTTATATTCAATTCGTCCATGTCTGTCTTCAAATCTATCTTCCAATAATCCATCTTAGCCTCCATGCCCTTTATCTTAGATTCCATGCCATTTATCTTAGCTTATGTTAGCTTTTGTGAGGCTGACAATTTTTGCACTTGGTCTTGTAATTTTGAGATATCATGTAGCATTTCTTCCTCTTCTTCATGAGTCATGCTAGAGATTTCAGGTTCCTTACTAGGTGTTTTCATTTTATTTCCTCGGGGCATCAGGTACTGATAATAATGCTCTACTAGCCCTTTGAATTCCGTCAAAATAAATTTTCAAACCAATCTTAAGCAAAAATTTTAAAAAATCTACACACCTTTTTTTTCTTTGTAGGAGCTCGATATTTCCTCTAATGTATCTCTATACTTTCAGAACATCTAGTTCTGAAATTCTGATCTGTGGTAGCCCTCTGTGTCCTCTTTCCAATGCCACCAGTCTGACCCCAATTGGATTCTCCAATGAAGAGTTATGCCAAATCTCCCATAGTGACCTGATTATAGACCTTTTCAGAAGAGCAAACTTGTATGAAGTGCCATGTGCCACTATTTGGACCTCTGGCTCTGAAAAATATCTAGATGAAACCACGGTCTGTCCTTTTTTTGTACCTTTTTGTGAAATTTCAATCCGATGCTTAGAGAGAAAGTTATGATGATTTTCTCTAGGTCACCTGTTTGGAATGTAATTCAGGAATCTGCAAAAAGACCAACTTCCTCAGATCATATCTTTGCAAATGTAGCACGAAAAGCTCTGAAATTTGGACCCGAGCTGTAGCGCGATGTCTTCTCAAATGGGTTTTTTTTTCTGACTTCTAGAACGTTGCATAAAAAAAGTTATAGTGAAAATGCCACGATGGCCTATTTGGAGCAGCGAAACCTTAGAACTTGTCTCTGATACCAAATGTTATGAAACCAGCTCAAGAAAAGATAGAAAAGATAGATCAACGCCCTAGAATTCAGCCTCTTCGAGGGGGCAACCTCCTTTACATTACATAAATGAACAATTCTTGGATGATACAAATGACAAAACCTCCTTTTTATATATAGGAGTCTAAGGAGTCACAATATACCCTAGCCGACCTAACAATAATAATATAAAGCCACAAAAATAACGATAGAGGGATTCTATGGGGCACAATAATAACAATATGGGGGCAATAGGTGCACAACAATATTAATAAGGGGTACAACTACCATAGTAATGGGGTAATCACTAGTATTATAGGGACCTAACAAGGACACCATGTAGTGTAACCATGTCTCGTATGAATACCTCTGCCACATCACTAGCTAAGTATGTATACTTCACTGGAATAAAATGTGCAACCTTTGTGAACTTGTCCACAATGACCATGATGGAATCATGTTGCTTGACTGTCTTTCGCAAACCTATGATGAAATCCATGGAAATGACCTTCCATTTCCACTCGGGAATAACGATCAGTTGTAGCAGGCCACCTAGGTGTTTGAACTCTGCTTTCACTTGCTAATAGTCAAAACATCTTACCACAAACTATGTTGCATCCCTCTTCATATTCGGCCAATATAATGTCTCTTCACCACTGTGAGTGTCTTCTGATAACTTGGTTGACCCAAATAAGGTTTTGCATGAAACTCCCTCAAGATCACCATTTTTTATCTCACTACTATCTGATACATATATCTTGTCTCAGAACCTGGCTAATGCCTCTATTGTAAGACAATAGTTCATGCCCTATGCACCTACACCTACACCTACACCTGTACATCTTCCTATGCTTATACTTGTGATCCACCTACACCTATACCAATAGATGTACATGTACCTACACATGTACATTTACCTGTACCATGACCTATACCTATACCTGTACTATCACCCTGCTGCAACTTGTGCACAATCTCCATATACCTGACATCCTATTGTCTTACCTACAAGATCAAATCCTGTAAGTCTGTCCCATAGGAGCTCATAGATACCAAGTGATGTACATGTACCCATTTGTTGAGAGAAACTACCACCCTGTTCTCATTTCCTTTGATGTACCTTATCTCAGAATCAAACTCGTTGATCATGGTGAACCATCTATCCCGTGTTGCATTCAGATTCAGTTGGTCAAACAAATACCTCAACCTAATTTTATCACTCATAAGAACAAACTACCTGTGAAGAAGATAGTGCCTCCACATATTCAGTGCATTTATAATCACTGCTAACTTGAGATCATGCATGCGATAGTTCTGCTCATAATTGTTTAGTTTTCGAGACTCATAGCATACCACATGTTTGTCCCACATAAGGACTCCACTAAGCCCTCTCTTGAAATCATATGTGCATACCACAAATTCCTTATCTGGATCTGCAATTGATAGTACTGGTGCATGCATCAACAACTCCTTAAGTTGTTCAAACTTAGTCTCACACTCCTCAGTCCATTCAAACTTCTTACCTCTTACCTTTACTCTGGAAGGATGTAATGGGATAATAAATATGGAAGAATTTATTAATGAACCTCCTGTAATATTTGGCCAAATCAATAAAAGATCTCACCTCATCCACACTCTTAGGAACTACCCACTACACGATGGCCCTTATCTTCTCTCGACCTATTGCAGTTCCTTCCTTGGAGAAAAAATGTTCCAAGTAGTGCACCTCAGTCTAAAAGAAACTACATTTGTTGAGCTTCCCATACTATTGATGCTCTCTCAACACTGCTGCTAGCTGCTCAACATGCTCTTCCTCATTTTTAGAATATACCAATACATCATTAAAGAAGAAAATGATGAACTTATCCAAATATGGACGCAACACACTATTCATCAAACACATGGATGTAGTTGGAGAATTATTTAAGCCAAATGGAACCACAAAAAACTCATAATTCCCATACCTAGTCCTAAATCCAGTCTTGTAAATGCCCTCGTCTTTGATGTGTACCTGATGGAATTTGGATCTCAAGTCAATATTTGAGAACATTGTTTCTCCCTTCAACCAATCGAACAAATCATCAGTCCTTGACAAAGGATATCAGTTCTTGATAGTCACATTGTTCAAATTCCTGTAATCAATGCATAATTTTAGGATACCATATTTATTCCTCACAGAAAAGATCGATGCACCCCGAGGTGATACAATTGGCCTAATGTAACCCTTGTCCAACATTTCTTTCAACTACAATTTTAACTGAACCAACTCAAATGTAATTATCTTGTAATGTGATTTTGATGTTTGAGCTTCCCCTAGAACTAACTCAATTGAAAAGTCTATCTCCTTGCGAGGTAGAAACTTTGTAATGTCCTTAGGAAATACATTCCTAAACTATTGCAACACTGGGTACCTGTTCAATGCATCTACATCCTTAATCTCCTTAATCTTATCAATAGAAATATGTATTGCAAATATCTTACACCCTTTCCTATGGCTACGCTTTGCTTGCATAGTTGTCACCAACCTAACTGATGTGGCTTTCTTCTTCCCTTGCAAGACTATTGGTTCTCCATTGTCATCAACACACTCAATAACTTTTCGATAGTAGTCAACCTTGGTTCTATGTAGATAGAACCAATCCATGTCCAATAAAATATTATATGAATTCATCAGTAATACATTAAAATGTGCTATTGTAGGCATACCATTTAAGTCAAATGTCCAAGCTCTTACCTAATGATGCACTCGCTCCTTTGTACATATAGCCAACTGCACTAACCAAGACTCTACATGCAACTCCTTATTCAAGCTACATTTATCCATCAATCCAGGACAAACATATTTATATTTAGATCTAGGTTCAATCAAAATTTAAATAACTTGATCACAAATATTATTGTCCATCTCAATGACAGATGCATGATGTTCTGCATGGTTGCTTTCCACGACTGCATAGATATGAGGAACACTCTGGCCGACATCTCCAATACTCTGCACCTCCTATGAACTACATATCTAGTGTCCACCACCCTAATTTTGTAGACAACCTCTCCTGCGATGATCTTTTCCACAATTCCAACACTCTATGGGGCTTCTATCCTCCATCCTTGTTCTTCTCTTGAGCTTGATGTCCCTCTCCTCTATCCAATGCATTGCAACTCTTAGGTGGTGCAACATTCTCCTTTTTATCTATATGCTGTGGCCTTTATCTCTTTTTATCCCATTTTCCTTTCCTCTTTACATTACCTCTCCAGTCTGGATTAGTCTCAATTCCGCACTTTGATTTTTCATATCAATGCTTTAGATTTCAAATGGCATCCTCCAATGATCTAGGATCATTGAATTGAATCCTGTATTTGAATGCAACCAGTAGTCCACAAATGAATCTCTCAATCTTACCCTTCTCCTCCTTGAGCTAAGGAACATACCTCAACAGTTCCAAGAACTTACTGGCGTACTCATCATTTGTCATGGATCCCATTTTTAGTTCATAGAATTATTTTTCTCTGTCATCGAAGTATCTCTTTGACAAATAATTCTTCTTGAATAGATGCTCAAATTCACTCCAAGTTAGATCTTCCTCATTTATATCTCTGACATGCTTCACATATTCCCAAAAAATATTTTTTTTACCTTTAAGACTGAAGGTCGCCACTCTAACTTTCATGTTCTCTAAGTATTTGTGCAACTTGAAAATTTTCTTCAAGATAAACAATCAAGCCTCTTCATCTTGTGATCTCTTTATCTCTCCACAAAAGGTAGGTGGTTTTTCCTTCTTAAATTTGTCCGACAAGTATACCCTATCATTCCTCCTATATTTATGATACCAGAGATGATCATAGTGCCTATCTGAATCAGAACTAGAATCATAGATATGTGTATCCCTCCTCCTCTTTGGAATGTCCAATAATATTCCATGTCTAACTATATAATCTCTATATGATTGACGACCACCATGAGATCTACTACCATATGCCCCATTATTTTTATCTTTGTCCTCATGACTGATCTGTAGTGCTCCTTTTCACTACAAATATGATAAGATCTGAAGTATTACTACATTTACCTCTGCTAACTTTTCCCATGACTTTATGATTCTTTCATTATTTGCCATACAATTACTTATCTCCTCCTTTAAACTTCTCAATGTAACTTCAAAGTCAGAGGGGTTCCCAACACCATACTGCTCTTCAGATTCATAGGGAGAGTCTCTATAGTCAACCATCTTGATAGCCAGTTTCTATTTCTTCCTGCAAGGCATAATATGTCAGAATACTTGTCTACAATATTACCAAATAAGTGTGATACATGTATAACATAATCATAACAACATAGAGACATACATGAGTAAATGTACCAACTCATAAACATTACTCTAACTAAGATCCAATCATCAATGCAAGCCCATATCAACAATGCATGCTATGACCTTATGCATGAAAACAACCATTACTGCATTGTAAACATTGACATATGCAACTAGCAGTATGCATAAGAAATGCCAAACCAACTACAAATACACATAATCGCATGTAGTCAAACATAATAGATCAGTTCTTATAATCAACCGACAAGACTGATGCATGTAATCAAAATATTAAAAAAATGAAACCTAACATACAAGGATGTAAGTAGGTACCATGAAATCAACATGTACGTGACATATAATCCATACATAGTCAGTCACATACTAATTTCAAATACATTTCATGAAATCAATAACAAATTCTCCATGATAGCCATAGTACAACCCTAATCCAACATCAAGCAATTGCAATAATTATATAAGTGTAAGAGACACACATGCAAGTTACATGCCTACATGACCAACACAAAGCCCATCTGGTCTGAGAGGTGAACCATGCTATGATACTATTCTATAACGCCCTCCTCCCACATCTACCTAAGAACCTTGCCAGTTGAGGTAAACATGCGACGAGGGGCCACTATGATATGATTTGACCTCCTAAGTCATATTAAGGAATTGGAACTGGCAGAAACATGCCATACAGACATTCAACATCATTAAGAGAACACTTAGAAGGCAAGTCATCCACTCAGACAGCCTGTGCTTGGGTACCACTATTTTTTTAGGTCTCTTAGGCCATAGTTTCTATCATGCTATGGGAAAGGGAGTGGCCAACAACCTAAAGTCACTCTCACAGGCGTACCTACCAGTGACCATGGACCAAAATTTTCAGTGTTGTGCCAATGAACCCAATATTTAAGCCACTTTTCCAGGCTCAGAGCCCAGAAAACTACCCAAAACTAATCCATCTCTTCAAATCAATAAAGTAACATCGAGTTGAAAGTACTAAATAAAATACTTCTTCAATACCTTGACTAGATCCCTTCTAGCCATGACATGAATTTCGTCAAACATATCATCGACATGTAACCTACAGATGTAAACAATAGAATTAAGTGTAGTGATCTCATACTTATTTGAGAATCACTATGAGCCATTGTTCCCTCATTCCATTTGTTTTATTATCATCTATTAGGTCATAGGAACATTATCCATTCACATGCAAGTAAAAACATGCTAAGAGCCATACATAGCTGTCGTCATAAAATGTGCATATAACCAACATAATATGATCATAAATACAATAAACATATCAGCCACCAAATCCATAAATATATCATTACCCTTACACATGAAAATCAAGTCAATGTGTTTCTCATTAATGAATGTAATGAACCAACCAAAGGTGGGACTACCACATTCCACCCAACTGTAGAATGGTTGAGTCAAATATATCTTTATGCATTCACCCTCGTGACATATTTGAAGCATCAATATGGGATCTCATAAAATACATCAACCAAAACTCATCTAGGTCTTCCAAAGCCCATCCACCTCAACCCATCAACCTGTGATTCCACCTCATGGTCGAACATCACCAAAACCCTAGTAAAATTGGTCACCATCCAAGCCTTCCAAGGCTTCCAGAGCATTTGTCCAACCAAGGTTTTGAGAACTAGTAAATCGACCCACAACTTATACAGGGCTTCTAGAGCATTTGTCCAAACAAGCCTTCCAGAACTAGTAACTCAACCCACATATTATATAGGGCTTCTAGAGTTTTTTTCAAACCAAGACTTCCATGACTAGGAACTCAACCCACCAAGGACTTCCAGAGTGTTTTTCCAAGACTAGTAACTCAAACTAAGTTGTTGCAGGGCTTCCAAAGCATTTGTTCAACAAGGGCTTCGAGGACTAATAACTCAACCCAAGCTAGGAAACTTGCGAACCAATTAAAAATAGCCAATGAAGATAAACCACAATCACCATGGATATCCAAGAAATGGCAAGACTAACAAATCCAATATCGATCTAGGCAATCCTCCATGCCAATGACGATCACAACCAAGAAACCACATTCATATTCCATCTAAGACAAAAATAGTGAAGAAATCATACATGCAACTTAGTACCTGCAAGAAAATATGGTGTAACTACTAATTTCGATGCCTTCTTGTGCTTTCCTACTGTTCCTTTGCCTTCTTTGTCCAAAAATTCAAGTATGCCACACCCTCCAAAAGTGCTCCAAGAGTATGAGAGAGAGAGAATAATGAGAGAGGGCTCCAACAATGAAATGACAAAACATTACCGACTAATTCTCATAAGCATTTTTATGAATGAGGCCTCTTGTTTCTTAATTTTCCATTATTTCCTTCATTTTCCTCCTCACATGCACCCTGTGACCTTTCACCTCTTTTTTCTCCTAATTTCCATTATTTTAATAAATAAATGTGGCAAAATGCCTTAATGCCTTAGCCATTGCCTTTGCCAATTTCCTTAGCCATAAACAACCAAATGAGCACCCACTAGGATGTGCTCCCCAACATTCAACTTGGAACACACCTAATACACATGGTGTAACACAACCAAAAATACAAATGGTGTAACACCCCTATGTTTTTCTTTCTTAAGCAATGGTTATTTTAGGACTTTGAAGTTATTCTTTGACTTAGTGGTTGTGGAATTTAGAGTGGAAACTATGTGATGACGTTATATTTTATATTATTGAATAAAAAAAAAAAATTGAAATATTCACGAAAGCACACTAAAGTACAAGAAACTTCTTCCCAACTCATGAAAATATATAAAGTGGTTAAATTCGACAAGGTGGAACTTCCTAAAAGTCTCCTAAAATCCCCTAGGAGTAAATTATTATAAATATTAACATAATGCGAGTGGAATATTATGTTAATCACTTAGCTAGATAGAAATGATAAGTGGGGGTAAAAAGCAAAATAAATCACAATGGGAGAGAAAGGCGTGCTTTAAAGAAAAAAAAAGAATCTTTTTCAAAAAATAAAACAAAGAGGGCTAGGAAAAGGTTGGAAAATCTTAAAGAAAGATTTTGCTAAAAATATCTTGCAAATAATCTATAAGAGAAACCACTCAGGAACCAAAGGTGTTGTTGATTCTTGCACTTTAGAAGATCTTCCCTCTGGGGGGGGAGAACAGTTGGAGATAATTCATGGTTGCGTTTAGTGTTCTATGTTCTTGAATATTCTCGAAGTAGTCACTATGGTAAGGAGTAATTTACGTTCCACTTTATATGTTGATATTGAAATAGATTAATGGTATTATAGTTTCAATGAAGATTTAAGATGAAATTTCTAGAATTAGCTTTATAGATTATTGGTTTTGCATTCGTATATTGAATTCTTTTCAAGTGACCATGTTACACTAAAATTTGTCACCATGACTATTTGTAGTTAATATGGCTCCATCAACTGTCATACTATCCTCCTTGGCAAGTCTCATACCTCTGCTCTCCATGTCAAACTTCAAGAAAGAGAGAAAGTCTTTACAAATCTATTTATCTTTGGGTACGCAGATTCTCTCAACCTTACCTGTGTGTACGCATCCCAAGTTCACAATACCTGCGTACTTGTACGCTTTGTATGTAAAGGGGTGGGTGCGTACTCCTCTAAAGGTCTAAAGGCACGAGTTTCATCTTAAAAAGTTACTTGTGGTCATTTCTAGAGCATTCTAGAAGCTTGTTTGACGTGTATTGAGCGCCTCCAGATGGTTCATGTATCCCTATGAAAGAGGAACTTATCCCATAAAGTGGGGAGCTACCCCATCCAAAGAGGGGCTTATCCCATTGATGGTGGACCTGATTAACTTCCTCTAGAACACTATAAATACAATCATTTGGCCAGAAGGAGGGAGGTTGAAAGCTGAATATTCCAAAGGGTAGATGCTGCTGGAATTAGGACTTCCTTGTAG
>APFE030016876.1:961-17870 GCA_000404065.3 Pinus taeda
ATAGTTCTGCTATATCATGAAGTGGAAGTTGAGATATGTCTCCTTTTCCCATCATGTTCAAAATGTCTATCCATTCAACTCTAATGGCTTTTAATAGGAGGGCTTTTAAGGTTTCCTCATCCAAGTTGCTCATTTTTGCTCTTTTTAAATTATATTGGAATCTTTCAAGTAAATCCTCTAAATTTTCATCTTCTTTTTGTACCATCTTGAATACCTCATCCTTGTGATTGGTGGGCATACAATAGTCCAAATACCTATCCAGAAACGTTTGTTTCATATCATTCCAGGACCTAATGGATTGAGTGAGCAATCCCATGAACCATTTCAGTGCTGCCCCTTTCAATGTTGAAGGGAACAGTTTAAGTTTTTGAGCGTCTTCCATATAATCATAAGTTCGACATATGACCTCAAACTCAAATAGAAATGCCTCAGGGTCCTCATTTCTTGACCCATGAAAGTTTGGGAGGACGGATGGTGAAATGTTTTTCATTGTGGCTCGGGAGTCGTCATCATCGACTATGGGAAATCCAAATGAATCATCTCCATCCCTATTTCCTCCAATGTTTCCTCTACCCCCTCCATTATTTCCTCCTCCTCCTCTACCTCTACCTCTACCTCCTCCTAGTCCAGTTTCTCTTTCTTCTGCCATGGTAGTTTCTTCAAAGCCCTCAGAGTTCTCTGGTTCCTCTACTAAGGGTGAATGAGGAAGGATTTCTCCTTCTTCTTTGGGTGATTCTATTTCTTCAATTACAATTTGTCCCCTTGTGGAAGAAAAGAAAGAATCTCTTTCGAATTCAATAGGTGGTATAGGAGAGTCTACTATTGCCTCTTGGATTCCAGGAATCCTAGAGCTGGGAGTATGAGTTGGAGATGATGAAGGTGTCTCTTGCCTATTTCTTGAAGTAGATGGAGTTGTGAAAATCGAACTTCTAGCTCCAGCTAAAAATCTTCCCCTAGAATCTCTTGCTCTATGCATGTCATTTTTATATTTTCTTTCAAGTTAGGGTAATAATTCTCTTTCTAATCTTCAAGGTCACTCTAGGTGCAAGAAGAGAGCATACTCAAGGAATTATTAAACCAATAACTTTCTCTTTTCTGATCCTCCAGTTCACTCTAAGTGCAAGAGGAGAGCATACTTTGAGAGGTTATTAATCTTCCTTTCTTGAAATTTTTTTTTATTTTATCTCCTTTTTTTTTAAATTGGCTACCTAATTTTCACTTCCCCAGCAACGGCACCAAAATGTTTGGTCAATTTAGTGTTTCTAAATTGATTTCATTAATTGTCAACCCGAGGCTCGTAAGCTGATGAAGTGAAGGTGTACTATATGTACTTAGGCAACCTCTTAAATCTTTTTATCGTTTGGGGGTGTTGTTGGTGGTTAATTTATCTTCCTAAGATGGAATGGAGATTTTATAAACAGATGAGTGATAGTGTGTGTAAGGTGATTTCTAAATTTGCAAAGGAAAAAGCTTGAAAGAAATAACTTGAAATGAAACTGAAAGCAAAATAGAAAAAAACACTTTCTAATAGCACTAGTCACTACTCATGCTGCTGCAATAAAAAGATAAGAAAACTACTTTAAAGACCAGTTATAATGTTTAACTCTTCCTAACTCTCTGCTTCCAACATATAGTGGAACTATGTGAAACACGATTAAGGAAGTAGTTAGAGATAAGGCTATAAATACTTAACAGCAGCTTATAATTTATCAATATTTCTAATCTCTTAAAGATGAACAGCTTATGATAAAGAGACCAATCAATATGTTAGCAGTACAACTTTGAGGGAACTAAACTAGAATCAACTAGGAAAACAGAGTAAAGGCAGCAACTTATGAATATGACAACTAAAAATACTATTAGAGATAAAGCAAATGCACAAATACACACAATCCCGGGCTAACACCTGCAAAAGACAGTCCTGATCAGTTTAAAGTAAATGCTGGAAATGAAATAACAGTGAAATTGAATCAAATATGTACATGCGTTTAAAGAAAAGGGAAATTGCTGAATTCAAAAGAAGTGAATGGTAAAAACATGAAAGTAAATTACTGTACAAAGGTTGTTATGAACGGGGGCCCTCCATCCACAAAGCCTAGAGAGAAATCAGCTACGTAAAGGAGTCAAACAGCAGTCTTCTATTAATTCATAATGCAGAAATTACAGTCAAAAAGTGTTGAAACAGCAGCTTCAAAACAGAGTTTCTGTGCTCACTAAAAGCGTAGCAATTACATGAATGAAACAACTAAAGACTAATCTTCAAGTGTGCGCAGACGCTGGATTTATAAGCAAGTAAACAACTGCCTACTGCGTAAAACAAGAAACTGAAAATTAACTGACAGCATGTAAATTAAATGGTTCAGCAACACATCAATAGGTCCGTGGGTGATCTGGAAGGTACGGTCGTTATGGAGGTTGAATCCAAGGTTGGATCCTGTCTCCCATGACCTGCGTAGAGTGGAGGAGTTTCCATCTGGAGTGACGTATCCTTTCAGCTCACGCAGCACCGTTTGAGCTGGCTTTGTTGACCGGAGGTACGCGTGGCGTTGCTGACCAAGCCAATAGCACAGGAACCTTCAACACCTTCATTCCCACGTGCCCATGTGATTCGTTTCTCAAAATGACACATGGAACATGGAGATCAATGAAAAGGCTGTGGAATTGCTGAATGGCTGCGGAATTGCCAGACAGTTGCGGAAACTCTGTGCATATGTCAAAAATCTAGACAAACAGTCAAACATTTAGCAAAGTCAACCAATCATGCTTAAAGACATCAAATGTAATGATCTGGGTAAATTTATGAGGAAAATAGGGCAAAAGAGAGGGATAAGTGAGGAAAAGTTGTAGGTAATGATGGATAAATAGGTGAAAGTTAGAGGCTCTACACCCTCATATATAAAACTAGGCTTTACTGTGTATCCCACCATTACCGGCCAAAGGATTCCTAGGACCAAAAAATAAACATACACTACCAGGTTTTACCCAATCCCACCATATATCGGTCAAAGTATCACTAGGCCCTAAACAAGCAAACCAGATCTCTCCAACTAAACCATCAGGAATTTTCCCATCTCCACCCTCGAGCTTTATCGTGTATCCCACCATTACCGATTAAGGTATTCTTAGGCCTTTGGGAATTTTCTTCAGACTACCCCACCTAGTTTTGAAACCATCTCAAAGTTTAACAAGTAAAAGAACCCTATGACACCATGGTTATCCAAAAAAGGAAAGGAAAGGTTGAAACCACTGTCAAACCTAGAAACACCCATGCTAGTGACAACAAGAGAACCAAATACATACATGCATGTACCATCCATGCCAAACCTATCAAGGAAATCATACATGTAACTCAATACCTTGAAGTAATCGCGTTGTAGCTGCTTGATCCAACTCTTCCTTGCTTGATCTTTGCTTCCCTTTGCCTCCTTGTTTTTCCTTTTCCTTCCTTTCACCAATGCTAGAGTTTTCCAAGAATTCTCTAAGTGTGCAATAGTATGAGAGCGTAGAGAGAATAGAAAGAGAGCCCCACAACTGAACTGACAAAAGGTAAACTCACAAGCGTTGTGAATTGATCCTCATAATACTTTTTATTTATAAGGCCTTTATTTTCTTCAATTTCCATTATTTTCCTTCGATTTCCTCCTCAAATGAAACATGTTACCTCTCACCTTCCTTTTCTCCTAATTTCCTTTATTTTCACAAATAAAATGCCAATAGATGCCTCTTGCCTTTCCAAAGCCTTTTTCATTGCCTTTGCCAATTTCCCCTTAGCCATAATAAACCAAATGAACACCCACTAGGATGGCTTTCCCAACATTCAACTTGGAATATGTGTCCCATGTCCTTGGACTTATTTTTCCTTTATTAACTTTATTACATGAAATTTTAGCCTAGGGTTGTTACAAACCCCTCCCCCTTAGGGGAACACCATCCTCAGTGTTCTATGACACCTACAACCAACAAGACTACTGAAAACCAAAACATATTTATTATGGAGATTTATAACTTAGCTCAATGTAGTAAACAAAATGATCCGTCTTTTGAAAAGAAAACCAACATAACAACATGACACCCATACTGCTTATTGGAGCTTTGTAACACAACTCATTACTTAACAATGACAACCATACATAAATATGTACATAAAAAAAACTCATTTACCTTCACTAGAAAATAATGAAGGATACATAGCCTCCATCTAATCATCCATCTCCCATGTAGCTTCATCAAGCCCAAAATGCTTCCACTGCACTTTAACTTGCTCGATTTCTCGATTCCAAAGCACAAGCATATTTCGTTGCAATATGCACTGAGGTTCTCGCTAGAATTCTCCTTCTAGATTCACCTGCAATACAAACCAATCAATAACATGATCAACATCCTTTAGATATATTTTAAACAATTATACATGGAAAACATCATGGAATTCGATGAGCACCAGTATTGTAGCAAGAATGTTGCAAATCCTAGGGCTACCAACTTTACTTCATCAACTTGGTCTTTTTACAAACTTGGAGGTGGCAGTGTTGTATACACAGTAGATGCGATGGTCTATTTTTGTAACTTTTCAACTGGGGCGATAGACCACTAGGGTTTTTCAAGCCAGTCTTCTATTGACTAAAAGGATTCTAACTACCAAATGGAAAGGGGAAAATTACTCTTAATGCGGAAAGGGAATGTTGCCTACTCTAGGAAATGAAAGTGCTAAATTGGAAGGTGATATAAAGTGATATGAAATCATCTAGCTAAACATCTACCCATATTGCTTGCAAAATAGACCTAACTTAGCCTTTCATACAACATTTAGTTATCTAGACTACATGAGCAAGGAATTTTATCTAAGAACTATTGTGACTGTTGCGTGCATGTGCTAACTAGAAATTGCAGAAAAAAGCCTTTATGATTTTCAGTTTTATGAATGCAAATGCTAATTTAACCAATTTTTTCTTTGCTAGGGGAGATAGGTATGGGGAACTAGGTATGGAATGGTGTCGAGGGTATAGAATCCAAGTGGAGGCCTAACCTAAGCTTAGATGACCATTTCTGCTTAATTCAGGCTTAAAACAGATTGCTACAAGCTTTCCTGTCGTAATACAAGATGTCCTAGTTCTACTATAGGATGCCCTGTTTTACTACAGGAAACAGGCCAAAAGCTTATAAGGAGGTACGAAAGATAGAATGAAGTGTGGAAAAGGTGTCTAAGGGGTTAATGAGGTACAAAGGAGGTGCAATACTCAAAGCTCAGTCCAATGCTTCAAGATGGTTGGACTTGCTCAAGGAAAATTTCCACTTTGCTTACAAAACAGGAATTTGGATTAGGGTTTGGTGGACTTTGGCAACATAGGTGGAGAAGAATTTGGATAAGGCTAGTGAGATTAGGTCTCCCTATAGATTGGAAGCTCCTACAACAAAATATACTATTTTATTCACTTATGCAAGAATTCATTTATACATGGAAAAGATGAGTTGAATGTAGGAAAAGCAGAGTTATTAATAACTAATGGTTAAGTTTATGGATGTAAGTGCTTATAGACCATACCAAACTCAAGATATCAAAATGAAAATTGTAGATACTTCTAGAAATTTAGAAATAGTGATCTATTCAACAAGAAAGCCTAGGTTATGCAGTAATCAAACAATAAATATGTTTTTGGGTTGTGTAACGGAACCCTCAAATCATGATTCCATAGTGGGTTTCTTTCTCTTTTCATGATGTCTGGTTTCCAATCTCTTTGTGCGATATTTGATACCACAAAGTGGTATCAGAGCATAGTTCACCCCTCGGACTGGATGGGTAGTGTGTTGGTCATGCATTCATGTCAATTGCATATGTGTCCCTTATGCTTGTAGTCCATGTGCTTGTTGCATTTGCATGGTGTTGATCATGGTTGTGGTGTGTCATCATGTGAAGGTTTATGGTGTTTTTGTGGGATGTGTTGTCATGAGTGTATGGTTGTATATGAATTTGTTATGCATTTCGGTGTCTATACGTAATTATGTATGCATTTTCATTATGAAGGCATAAGGTCATTGTATGAAATTAGGTCATCGTGATTATATTGGTATGTTATTGTGGAGTAGGAGTATGCCCTTTACGGACAAAGGTGATCCCTCTATCCCAAGAGAGTGGTTCTATCCACAAACAAGACAATCTAATGTAAATTTCCTTAGATTAGAATCAAATAAGAGGGCCTACCTCTTATAATGCTAATCCACTTGATGGTGATCTTCTTCTTTGCTCCAGCTTCCTTTCATTCCTTTCGTTCAAATACCTAAATCAAACATGCAAGAAACAATAGTAAACATGATAGCATAAAATTGATTCAATCTACTTAAAAGGTCAAGGAGTTCTAATCTATCAAATGTAATATTACACACGATATAGGAAATAAACCATTAGTTGTATTAAAATGAACTTCAAAGAGAAATACAATCGAAGCCTTGACATTGTAGGTTCCCTTCGATGTGTCCGAGTTCCGGCACCACTATAAGCATGTCATGATCCACCCTCAAAACAATGGAAGTTCAAGGCTTCTTCCTCTTTACTTCAAACCAAACACTACAAGCTTATTCTCCCTTCACACACAAATTAGAAGGCTAAGGTTCTCAAGAAGGCTACATGATTTGCAAATTATTTCAGTCCTTTCATTAGCTAACTAAGGTTGGAAAATGAGGAGTTTATATAGATTTGATAGAGGGGAAATGGATCCTCTTATGATGGGAGAGGTCTTATCCCTTTTGGTTTGTTTAATTTTAATACGGGAAAAGATCCCAAATAGTCTCTCTCAGCTCTATCTTGCCCAAACTTTTGCCAGACTTCTATTCACGAAGCTTCTAGGTCTGGAAGCTTCAACTCCATTTTTTTTTAAACTTGGAAAAAGAGGGCCAAAGCGGTTCATGAATGGCTTACTAGAATCATTCTACGCTAGGCCCAGTGTTAGACTCTACAAATCGGTGTAGGGAAGAAACGGAGTGCTAGCGTCGGTCTTGAAAACTGAGTTTGAAGGAATAAATCATGAAGGGCGAACAAGAGTGAGGGGTGAAATGATTTATGAGTAGATGCATGGAACCAGAACTGTCATTGGAAAACCTGAAAACAAGCATAGATACATATACATCACTGAAATCTCTGATACATGAATCATGGTATGGACGCAGCCATCCAGAAGAAGATCATGCCAATGGATCCAAGGTATGGGCACAACCCTCCAGTAAGAAGTATCATATCAAACCCAAGGTCTGGTCACAACCATCCAATATTGAGAAGGATCACAAACAACAGATTCATGGTATTGTCGTAGCCATCCATCTAAAAGAGACATGTATGTAAGCATGATCATGTCACATCACCCTGCAACCTAGACTTTTGTAATATGAGCCCAATGTCTTGCACTCTAACGTGACCCAATCAAATTACAAATTCCATAATGTGAATAGATGTGTTGAAGTTGAACACACTAGAAAATTGCTTGATTCCCAGTCAATGATGTGAACCACTAACAAGCACGAGAGAAACCACGAATAATGATAATGGCTCTCAAGGTACTAGTAGCACAATTCACAAAGTGTGAAAAAGGAACTGAGGTCGAACACCCATGAAGTCACTCGATCAAAATCCAATGATTAGAACTTGTCGTCAAGTGCGAATAACTTGCCATTAAGGCATGCAAGCTCTAAGGTACTAGAAGGGAGTCTCTCTGCCAACTTCCTGGATAATGAGTTGAATTCGATAGGAAGTGATCCGCCGAAGGAAGGTCATAATGAATCCTTCATAATCAACATGAAATGGGAAACATAATGAATGAGAGTAATCCAAGATGGTGACATATGATCAAACAATGTACATGTAGGAAGACTTCTCTTGAACATGTCGATGACACGACTCCGGAGTTTGGAAACATTTGACATCATAGGATCAGAGGTCATGGTGACGTGGCAGAGATCATATGAGAGCTTTAAAATGGATAAGCCAAAACTGAGGGAGGCAAGTGATAGAGTGAGGATGTCCCAAAGCCCGACATGAACAGCTGATGAGTGTCAATGTTCAAGAGTCACATGCTACCTCAAGTGAAGAATACAACAAATGAAATACTTCCAATTTTTCCCCCACTATTTCTGGCAAGTACCCCAATTATTTTTATACAAGCTTGATGGGGAAAGCATATGCTTGTAATATAAGTCCATCCTTCGGATGGATCCATCCTAGTAAGTTTTACGAGCCCTAGGAAGGAGTAGCTCGGTCTCGTCATAATGACAAGTCCTATGTCGTTTATTATTTTAACAAGTCAGACAAAGGTGAAACTCAGAATCTTTTTCATGTTTAGAGAGTTTGAAGAAGACACAGAAAAGAAAACTCCAAGGGCCCCTTTTTGTAAAGTTGTCTCTCAAGCCCGAAAATGTAGAAAACAATACTCGAGAGAATCTCCTAGCCATGTTTAACTAAGGTGTACCTTTTTCGTAAATAGTTTATCCCAACCCGAAAAGGGGTAAATGTATACTGGGTAACCGATGTTTTGCAGCCTTTAACGAGTTCAAAATGACAAGATATTAGCAATATTTTAGTGTTTTGAGAGTCAAAAAAGAGATCAAAGAGGACTCCCTGCTTTTATTTGCTTTAACGAGTCTAAAAGGGAAAAATACTCGGCAATATTTTCCTTTTTTACGAGTCAAAAAAGAGCTTAAAGATGACTCTTCCTAGAGGAACGAGTGGTATAAAGGGTAGCAACTAGTTCTAGTTATGGTAGAACTGCTCAAAAACTAAGAGGTCAAGAGGTTCACTAGCAAAACCACTCATTTTTGTGGTTCCTCGGGAAAGGAAAACACAACCAAGTGAAATCATATGATCAGCGAAAGAGATGTTGGCGATGGAATGAAACAACCAAGGCTCATCTAACATAAATTAGCTGATAAAAATGGCAATCATGAGATGTAAATTGGGCATGGGTTCATTTTTACACAAGCTTGAACCATGGGGAACTCTACTTGAGTTTGGTTTCATGTTTTCACAAGCTTGAAATGAAAAATTATGGTTGATTTCGGTTTCATTTTTACACAAGCTTGAAACAAAGACAAAATATGCTTGAATTAAGTTTGCATGCCCCTAGCATAATGACTCATTTCAAGGTACATGCCCCCCAAGCTTCATTTCATTCAGCTAAGTGGATGGGATGAAGGTTCACTTTCGAGATCCAGGAAAGACTCGACTGGAATTTTACAAGATCTTAATCAAAGACTGGATTTGGAAACGAGAGTTGTTTCATTTTTTAACAAGGTTGGCACAGTAAAAGAACTATCCTCAGACATCTGTTTCATTTTTTAATAAGGTAGATATAGGAAGAAATTAACCTTGGACTTCTTGATTCATTTGTTAACGAGCTCGACACAAGACCAGGAACCATGCTCTCATCCCTTGTTTCATTTCTTTTAACGAGGTTGACAAAATACCAGGAACTATCCTCAAAATCCTATTTCATTGTTTAACGAGGTAGAAATAGGAAGAAACTATCCTCACAATCCTTGATTCATTTTTTAATGAGCTTGACATAATACAAGTAACTATGCTCACAAATCCTTGTTTCATTTTTTAAGGAGCTTGACACAAGACCGGGAGCCATGCTCCCATCCCTTGTTTCATTTTTTTAATGAGGTTGACACAAGACTAGGAACCATGCTCCCATCCGTTGTTTCATTTTTTTTAACGAGGTTGACACAAGACCAAGAACTATCCTCACAATCCTTGATTCATTTTTTAACGAGCTTGACACAAGACAAGGAACTATGCTAACCTCTTCTTTCACTTTTTAACGAGGTTGAAATAGGAACAAACTATCCTCAAGACTCCTATTCATGGACCATACAAGAACATGGCTCCCAAGAGGTCCTCACTAAGCGGGAGAACCATGCTCTGGGAGGAATACATGTCAACTGGTACCAAGTGTTGAGTGTGGAGCCTGATTATCTTCTTTATTCAGAGGTATCACTGCATTGGAACTCAGTTTGTAATGTGGAGGCAATGTCGCCCGTAAAATTTACACTGCAAGGGGGGTCTAGGGGGCACAGATGCGATCTTTGGCAGCCCCCCACTTGGAGGGGGATCGGGTGCAGTGCACCCAAAGCTAAAAATAGATGTAAAATTGCCTTCTAAAATGTTATAGTTTCATAGTCAATCTACGTTGTTCATTAGGTGGAGATCTGAAGGTAGAAGTTATGTTTAATTTAGATTTTCTTGCCCTGGAAGGCAACCCATCGCTATATATGAGGGAATTGTATTGCATCTATGGAGATCTGTATTCTGAGCAAGAAATAGAGAGGAGATTGTGTGAGAGCGAAGAGGGAATTACAGCATATCTGTTGTAGGTTGTATCTCTTCAATTTGCTGGATAATATAAAAGGAAGTACTGGTTGTTTCCCGTGGACGTTGCCCAAATTGGGTGAACCACGTATATCTGTGTCTCTCTTGTTTTATGTGTTTTCTTTGTTTATATTTCTGCAATATATTTTATGGGTTCCATTTCTCTGTAATATATAATTTTCTAACACCAAAGATAGATCCGATTCCAGTGCCCCCAATACATAATGTATTATACCATCTATATGATCATCGGTAGATGTGGGGGTGGAACAGGTAGCCACATAATTGACCTGCGGCGAGGAAGGTACTTCTTGTAGACAAGAACCAATAGGGAATGATGGTTGCAAAGGAGGCACCTAGTGACCAATGAACGAAATTTAATCAATGAACACGATTCTCCCTTCGTGTGGAAACCAGACCACATGGAAAATTGAAGAAACAAGAGCTCCCAAGACACAAACATAGTCGCATCCAAGGAGAAGATTGAAGTCTAAGGGACCTTGGACTACCATCACGTCTATATATATAGTCTTTCCTCCCAAAGTAATAGGGAACTTCGGAAGGATCCCTAAGGGTTGATTGGTTCCTCTACTGAAAGCCCACAAATTTTGGGTGATAGGCACAAGTTGTGGGGAACCCAAAGCTTTCCAAGTACTAGAATACATGATGCTAATAGACTTGCCTTCAACTACTATAGTTCCATGTACTACCATATTATAGGCTTGTATTGTGATCTGGAAAGGCACATGAGACAGAAGGTGGAAAACATCCAACTAACACCAATCAAAAGCAATGACAAAACTACTTGGTGGGGGTATCATATGGTTCCCGCCATGCTCTGCAAGAATAGGATAAGGACTCTCATGACCAATCGGGATAGGAGGATCACTCACCAATTCATGTGAATCTGAGGAAACGAGAAGAACATGAGCAATATGATCACTACTCTATTTGGGAACAGAGTGAACAATTGAAGGCAGAGCCAAGTCGACACTTTTTTCAACCAATGTTTGGTCGGGAACAGACACAAGAGAGTCATGCTCAGGAAGAGCAAGATGGTCGAGAGATGAATCCAATTCAATCTCTTTACCAACAAGGAGAGGGTCAAAAGAAAGTCTCTGATAACCAATAGGGTGTTGGTCCTGAGGAGCTGTAAGGTTTTCCAAACGTTTGGAGGCTTTATCCATGAGAGGAAAAAGGTGAAGAAGATGTATCCCTTCACATAACCTATAGGGGAATCTAACCTTCCATTTCTTATTACCATCGCTAACCAAGGGTGTAGCATCAACATGATCTCTAGAGGTTGATGGGGATGGTTGATTCAGGTCTTGAGACCATACCTCTAAGACTCTGGGAATACGAGGATAGTCTCGAAGGAGATGGTCACCCTTACATAGCCTGCAAAGGAATTTGACCTTCCATAAAAGATCGAAAGGTTTGTTGCCAAGAAGTGCATTGGGAGAAATAGTTTCATGATTGGCCTCTCGCTTATTTGAATTCTTCTTCTTTGTCTTCTTCTTCTTCTTCTTAGCCTCCTGGTTACTGGATTTCAAACTTTCACCAAGCGAAGTAGAAGAGAAAGGTGAAGAAATAGTGGAAGAAGGTGAGAGGTCAACCTTCGAATCACATGATGTGGTTCACATGAAGGAGAAGACTAATGCTGAAGCGAACAATAGCTTCTAGGTTTAAAGACACCGGAACACGTCTCTAGCATAGACCTCTAAATGTGAGCGTTTAGTTTCAAATTCACCTTAGGTTAATTGAATATATTTTAGAATTTTATCTTGAAATTAAGTCTCAGTTTTTAGGCCCTATCGATGTCACCTGAAAAACTCTTATGTGTAACTATATGAGACAAAACACTTTAAATTCGATGAATGCTTACACTAATTGAGAGAAGAGAAAACAATTAATGCAACAAACAAGCAATCGAAAGTAATATGATTCTTCACTACTTTGCTTTTCAAAACCAAATAATGAAAATTGTTTCCACTTCCTACTCTTCCTATCAAATGCACTTCAACTAGTCCTTTAAACAGTAAAAGAAGTTCATTGCATTTCACATACTCATGATGATGCAATTCTAGTTTTCAGTGATGCTACTCAATGCAACATATCAATTAATGAAACTAGAATGATGTATTTTCTTCAATGGAAAGCTAAAATGAATCTTTCACATACACATTTCAATGAAAAAATTCTAAACACCCAAACATCAATCAAATGCAAAGCACGATAAAAAAACTCCTTTCAAACCAAATGCAAAGATTCAATCGAAACAAACCGAGCAATGTCATCTATGCTCAGAAAATATACATTCACCAAGAGAATAACAAAAGAAACTTTTTCACTTATTCAATCGAAACCAAAGAAAAATAGGTGCAAAGACTCAAACATGAAGCAACAAACCAGCAACTTGACTTGATGAGCAGATCAGCAAATGAATGGACACTGACCTAGATGCCCTAGGGACATAAACCACCCAAAAACTCAAAAAATAAAGTAATTTGATATCAAACCAATCAAACTCACAAAGCATTCTAGTTAGTGAGAATACAGGCAAACAAGCCAAGAAACAAAATTTATGAGGACAAGACACAATAGCAATGATTTAGGAGAAACCCTGATCTTAACCTACAAGCATCAACGTGGCTATCTAACTAGAAACAAGTGCCATAAGGGGTTGTGGCATGACAGTTCAAAGGGAACTCGTGCTAGTCGGACCGATTGTAAGAAAATAAATAGAATCGATCGAGGGACTTATAGAAAAAATAAAAAAAATTCACAAACTAGAACCAAAAATGTCACTCTAAATTCAAGAATCAAAGCAACAGATGACTTGAAGTACAGATTACCAAAGAGAAAGAGTGAAACAAGAAAATTTGATGAAATGAAAAACAATCCAAAGAGAGGGATGGTTCCCCAGTGGAGTCGCCAATTTGTGGAGTAGGAGTATCCCCTCTGCGAACAGAGGTGATCCCTCTAGCCCAAGAGAGTGAATCTAGCTGCAAACAAGACAATATAATGTAAATTTCCTTAGATTAGAATCG
Organism: Pinus taeda; assembly: GCA_000404065.3. Taxonomy (NCBI): domain Eukaryota; kingdom Viridiplantae; phylum Streptophyta; class Pinopsida; order Pinales; family Pinaceae; genus Pinus; species Pinus taeda. Next base: position 14,363 of record APFE030016876.1, read on the forward strand.
AATAAGAGGGCCTACCTCTTATAACACTAATCCACTTGATGGTGATCTTGCTTCCTTGCTCTAGCTTCCTTGCGTTCCTTTTGTTCAAATACCTGAAACAAATGTGCAAGAAAAAACAACAAACGTGAAAGCATAAAATCGATTTCAATCTACTTAAAAGGTCAAGGATTTCTAAGCTATCAATTGTAATATTACACACGATATAGGAAATAACCCATTAGTTGTATTAAAATAAACTTCAAAGAGAAATACAATCGGAGCCTTGACGTTGCAGGTTCCCTTCGACGTGTTCGGGTTCCAGCACCACTATAAGCATCTCATGATCCACCCTCAAAACAATGGAAGTTCAAGGCTTCTTCCTCTTTACTCCAAACTAAACATCACAAGCTTATTCTCCCTTCACACACAAATTAGAAGGCTAAGGTTCTCAAGATGGCTATCAAAATTTGCATATTATTTCAGTCCTTTCATTAGCTAGCTGAGGTTGGAAAATGAGGAGTTTATATAGCTTTGATAGAGGGGAAATGGATCCTCTTATGATGGGATAGGTCTTATCCCATTTGGTTTGATCCATTTTAATAGGGGAAAAGAGCCCAGACAACCTCTCTCATCTCTTTCTTGCCCAACCATTTACCATACTTTCATTCACGAAGCTTCTAGACATGTAAGCTTCGACTCCATTTTTAAAAACTTGCCAAAAGAGGGTTGGCGTGGGTCATGAATGACTTACTAGTGTCGTTCGGCACTAAGCCCAATGTTAGACTCTGCAAATCAGCGTAGGGAAGAAATTGAGTGCTAGCACCGGTCTTGAAAACAGAGTTTGAACGAATATTCTTGGGAAATGATGTGAGAGGGAAATGCTATGCAGATGAAGAGATATGTAAGGACATGTTCTTCATGACAGGGAAACTCATGAGGGTCACTGTAGGGGTCCTCCAGGATCAAGGAACAGGGAGTACATGGATGGTGACAAAATGTTGTGTAATCGTTATGATTCTAATGTATTGGTTCAAATAGAACATGAGAAGTAGATCATTAAAGTGAAGTTGCAACAATGGACTTTGGGGTAAGAGAAGATCATGATACATGTTTGTATGGTGGGAAAGTAGGTATGTTGGTTAATGTTTGTTATAAGCATTAGGGTTAGTGGTATGCTTGTCATTCTATTATTATTATGGTTACATGTATGATAAATGCTAGTTGATTAGTGGTCATATGCACATGTGTCGGATATTCGTGAATGATAGTAACATGTGGTTATATTCATTGTTGTTGTTGTTTTATGATATTTAAATTGATGATTATGTTATATGTTGTTGATGAGCATGTTATATGTTAACTTCTTGTTGGTATATGTTAGCTAATGATTAGGGTTATTGCATTAAGATCTTGATGTTATATGTATCATGCTAAATTAGATTGGCCTATGTAGATGGTTAGGGTTATGGCATTAAGGTATGAGTTTGACTATGTCATCTATTTGATGTTTGAGTGTTTGATTATGTAATCTAGTTGATTTATTTAGCATGGTATGTTTGCAAGTTCATTGAATGTTTCATGAATTGCATAATATGAGTATGTGTTCAAATGATATTTTTTTAAGATGATTGTACTAACACATATGTGTTGAGATAGTTGATATGTACTTGAGTCTAAGTAGGTGATAATCGTAGTGTTATGTCTAATGACTATGAGTTGAATATGAATTATGACATTATTGTTAGTCTTGGTAAAGGTTGATTTCAAATTAGTAGATATGTTGCCTTGATCCTTGGAGCATGTGGTTGACATGTGTGAGTAGTTTCAGGGAAACATGTTCGGCGCAACAAGGTAAGGTAATTGGTGTAATGCTATGTTCACTTATGCACTGCCAATTATGTGTTATGGTAGCATGATACAGAGAATTGCATGGAAAATAAATTTCCATGAAATCTTGAAGTAGGCTTAGGTTGATATTTTCCTCGGAAGCACTTGGAACCCATAAGGATTGAGTCATGGTGTCTGTTGAGAGTCTTTTTCTTTTGGTACCTTGTCAATTGCTTGCACTTGATTTGTAGTTTTGTTATGTCTAGTGCATGATCATGCCACTTTGTTTGCGGTGTCGTATTGTTATTAGTCTTCATGATTTTATTCTTGTTTGTTTCTTATTCTTGTCTTTTATGTTTTGAGGATCTTGGGAATTAGTTAGGAAAGAAGAAAGTGGATGGAACTCTGGGAGAGCTGTGTGGAACCCATCAAGTAATGAAAGACTAGGATGAAGCAGGTGCATGTGTAAGGGAAGCTAAAAGTAAAAGTACGACAGTCGGCTAAGTTGGTTGGGTCTATTAGTGTAAATAGATGGTGGCAGGATAATCCTGAGAAAGCTAACAGGAAAGGTAAAGTGAATGGATGTGAAGCATCTGACTCCTTGGCTATGTTGGGAATGATTGTTCTCAATGTTGTGCATGTTGTGCATGGATAAAGAAATTTCTCTTAACCTTGACCTTATGATATTTGGTAATTATGTTGTGATCATGTTTATGCTAATGTTTATATATATCCATGTTTTTATGTATATATGTATGTCATTGTCTGACAGCATCATGATTGTTTTAGGTTGATGTTTATATATATATATATATATATATATATATATATATATATATATTATATATATATTATATATATATATATATATATATATATATATATATATATATATATATTCATTCATTGTCTAATACGGTCATTAGGAATCGTTCTTGTAGAGGAATGATTGCTTATGCAAGTGAATGGAATGAAGAGATTCTTGATTCATGAAGAATCAAGTGGCAAGAGTAGCCTTACAGATCTCTGAGGTTAGTATCATGTGGATATGAATTGATATTATGTGATTATACTATATCTATGTTTATGTTATGGATAGGCTAATGTTAAGAGATACATCAGCAGAATCAAAACAACGTGATCCGCAACATGCTAGGGTAAGTATGGATGGTGGAGAGACGCAGGAAGCTAGGTTGCTTGGTAGAGGCAATATGGTCTTAGATGTGCAACGTTATTACTATGTATATGTTGTGAATATTTTATATTCAATTATTGTACCTATGGTATTGTGTGCATATTGCATATGCAGTGTTGGGTGCATATGGTGCTATGTACATGTTGGATATGCGGTGTTGTGTACATATTGTACTGTGTGCATGATGGATATGTGATGTTGTTTGCATATGGTTTTGTGTGCATATTGGATATGTAGTGTTGTGTACATATGATGCTATTTTCATGTTTTATATGCAATGCTATGTACATATGGTGTTGTGTTCATGTTGTCCAAGTGGTACTATATACATATAATGTTGTGTCCATTATTGTACATGTGGTGTTGTGTGCATGTGGTGTTGTGTACATGTTGTACATGTGGTGTTGTGTGTTGTGTGTGGAGCATGATTGTTCAGAGGTCTTTGTTTCAGCCGGATGTATACCCCAGGAAGTTTTGTACACCCCTCCACGTGGGGGGGGTGCGGGG
>APFE030016876.1:17917-57981 GCA_000404065.3 Pinus taeda
GGGGGTCCGGGGGCTAACGGTCCCCCGACGGGGGCTCGGGGGCAGCGCCCCTGAAGCTAAAAACAGATGTAAATTTGCCTTGTAAAAGTATAGTAATTTCTAGTCAATCTGGGCCGTTCATTAGGCGGATGATCTGACTGTAGAACTTATGTTTAGTTTAGGGTTTTCTACCCTAGAAGGCAACCCCTCTCTTTGTATGAGGGCATTGTATTTGAGGCTATGAGATAGATGTGTATTCGGTGTGAGCGAGAAACAGAGAGGTGAGACTATGAGAGAAAACAGAGGATATTACAACGGATTTGTTGTAGGTTGTGTCTCTTCATTTTGCTGGATAATAGAAAGGAAGGACTGGTTGTTTGAGGTGGACGTAGCCCAAACTGGGTGAACCACGTATATCTGTGTCTCTCTTGTTTTGTGTGTTTTCTGTGTTTATATTTCTGCAATATTTTATGGGTTCCATTGCTCCGTAATATTTAATTTCCTAGCATTGTGTGCAGGGGATGTTATGTACATGTCATGCATGTGATGTTGTGTACATATGGTGTTGTGTGCATGTCGTGCATGTGGTATTGTGTACATGTTGTACAGGTGGTGTGGTGTACATGTGGGGTTGTGTACATGTTGTGTTGGTGGTGTCATGTACATGTGTTGTTGTGCACATGTTGTGCCGCTGGTGTTGTGTACATGTGGTACTATGTACATGTTGTACATATGGTATTGGTGTACATGTGGTATTGTGTGTGTGTCGTACATGTTGTGTTGTGGGCATGTGGTACTATGTATGTGCATTGTGTAGTCGTGGTATCGTGACATCTGTATTAGTTGTGTTATATTATGTGTACGTATATGTATTGTGTTGTACATTGGTTGTAGGTGTATGTATTGTGTCGAGGTGTACACCAGATGTAGGAGTATGTATTATGTTATGGTGTACACTCTGTGTAGGTGTATTTGTGGTATGTTAGGTGTAGGTGCATGTATTGCATGGTGTTGTATGTTGTGTGTGGTTGTATGTGTGTGATGCACACTATGTGTATGTGCACATATTTGAGGATAAGACATTGGGTGTTTTTTGTGTGTGGCAACCGATTCAGTGTGCACACAGAATAAGGACAAAGGTAGAAGCTAAGGATTGATTAAAGGATAAGTATTAGTTTTTTATTTCAATTTTATTATGCATGTGATTTATGATTTTGGTCTATGATGATTACATTTGATCTATGATTATGGTTTATAATGGTTACATGTGATTTAAGATTTTTATGTATGATGGTTGTGTTTTGAGCTAACGTTATGTGATATGTTTATACATGATGATTTGGTCAAATATGCCAGTTTGACTTATTGTGACAGGAAGCGAACAGAATTGCAAGTGTACCTAGTTGATGGGCCACCAATGAGGTATGATTTGAAGTTATTCAATTTATTTTGAATCTAATGGAAATCATGTGCTCGGTATAGGAAAGAATGACATGCTCGATTGGGTGGTCGAAACTAACGGAAAGAATTAGCAGTAGGAGTGAAAGGATTTGGAACAGGGAGAAGTATGTTGGTAAAGCATTCAAGAGCAAAGTCATTGTGGTACATTGGTACCCAATAGTGTTCATTGATTTCCACGAGCATGTTATGACCAGTATCATGGTTTTGAGGCAGATATATGCCTTGGTTGTTGACCTTTCGATGCGAGGAAGCCTTGCCAAGGGAGGGATCACCCAGGATAGCAGATGATAGGGAACTTGGAAGGTGAGTGACTGCATGGAAGGGGGTGACCAAATTGCAAGAGGGATTGTGTAGCAGAGAAGTGAAGGTCGAGGATGGATTTGTTTTGGTTATTAAGATTTCTAGATGGAATCAAATGGACATTGGGAGTGCACTCTAGAACAATGAGTCGGTAATTATTCGTTGAGAGGACAAGTGGTGCATCATTGTAGCACTGGACATTGGATGCAACTACGACTTTGGTAGTGGATTCACAACTTCCTTGGAAGGAAGTGAATCCCAGCATTACTTTGAGGGTGGAGGTGTAAGCCTCTCGACTCCCTTGTTTTGGATGTAGGTATCATATCTTTTTATTTGTTAGTTTAGCAAATGTGCATATGTGGTTATTGTAAATATTGTAATGAGCTATGTTATAAAGCTCTAGCAAAAGGTATGTCTGTCATGTTTCAGTAATGGTCATTGTAAATACTTCAACAAGCTATGTTATAAATATCCATGGGAAGTATGTTTTGTTTTCAATGGTCTTGATGGTTATAGGTGTCATTGACACTGAGGACACTGTTCGCCCAAGGGGTAGGGTTCTATAACAACCTTGGTTAAAAATCCATGTAAAACTATACAAGACCACAGTCATGAGACACGTATACCTAGCTAAATAGTGGATAAAACATCCTAGTGTGGGTGTTCATTTGTTTATTATGGCTAAGAAAATTGGAAAAAGAAATGACAAAAGCTTTAGAAAGGAAAAATGGCATTTTTGGCACAATTATTTATGAAAAATAATGGAAAGGACAAAAGGAAGGTGAAAGGTCACAGGTTGCATATGAGGAGGAAATTGAAGGAAAATAATGGAAAATGAATAAAATACAGGCCTCATTGATAAAAAAATATTTTAAGGATTATTTGGAAAGCTTTTGCAAGGGCTTGGTCAATGTAAGCTTTTGTCAGTTCAATTTTGGATAGTGATGGAGCTTGAAGGCATTCTAAGATCAGTTTGGTTTTGTGATCTCAGTGCCAGTTTTGGTGAGGGTGGATGTGATTAACATCTAGATTCCCTTGGTTGTTTTTGGATTGGTTTATCCATGAGATCCCACATTCATGCTTGGAATATGGCACAAGGGTGACTGGCTGAAAGATATTTGGTTTATCCATGTCTATGGTCGGGTAGTACGTGGAAGTCCCAAACCTTGTTGGCTCTTACCTATCTTTAATAAAAGCTAAGTTCTCTTGATTTTGAACTTGTTATTATGTGTCCTTAATGGATGTTATCTCATTGTTATTTACATGGTTTAATGTTGGTTATATGATTGATTATAGTCATAGTTATTTCATGTATTTACTTGTAACTGAAAGGATAATGGATGCAAGACCTAATTGATGTCAAAACAATTAAGGGAGGAGGGTGGTGATCCTTCTTGTCAATTTTCATATGAGTCATTAGTCATTTATGCTCTGCCTTGTATTCATGTCCTGTAGATTGCATTGATGCCAAGTTTTTGACAGAATGTCAGTCCCGGTTGGGGATGGTCAGGCCTAGTCCTAGAGCCAACTTTTGGCTTGCAAGTCTTGTTGTCATGTAAATTATGGATTCTGAAAGCTATATAGGTTTCTAGGCAGTGGGCTAGACTTTGGGCTTGAAAAGTGGCATGAATCCCAGAGTCAAAGGCACAAAATTTGGGAAAAAAGTGCACAAAAGCTCCCTTATCGTTGTTGTGGGAGCTTCTGGAGCCTCCCGAACACACCCTTGTCCATATCAAGGCAAAATCTAAGGGTTTGATGCACTAAAACTCAGTGGGACCTAGGGAATGGTCATGGGATTGACTAGGAAGGCTTTTGGGAGTCCTATAGCAGGTATGGAAGGTTTGTGTTGTGGGTTTCTGTCGATTCCACTTCCTTAACTGTCACATAGGGAGTCGAATCATAACATAGTATCCCCTCATCTCATGTTTACCCTAGGTAAGCCGGTGAAAGTGGGTATATATGAGGGGAGGCATCATTACAGGGTGGTATCAAAGTGGGTTGCGCTCTCTTTAGGTCACATCTAATACCACAGGGTGGTATCAGAGCGGATTTCTCTCTCTTTTGGTCATATATGATACCACAAAGTGGTATCGGTGTGGGTTCCATTCTCTTTGGGGAATGTCTAGTTTATGTTCTCTTTGAGTCATATCTCATACCACAAGGGTGATATCAGAATAGGTTGCATTCTCTTTGGCTGGTGTTTGTTTTCCAGTCTCTTTGTGTGATATCTGATAACACAGAGTGGTATCAGAAAATAGTTGACCCCTTGGCCTGGATGGGTGGTGTGTTGGTCATGCATTCATGTCAGTTGCATATGTGTTCCTTATGCTTGTAGTTCATGTGCTTATTGCATTTTCATGGTGTTAATCATGGTTGTAGCGATATCACCATGTGAAGGTTCATGGTGTTTCTGTGGGATGTGTCATCATGAATGTATGGTTGTAAATGCATTTTTTATGCATATCAGTGTTTATATGTTGTTATGCATGCATTTTCATGGTGAAGGTTGTTGTGCATGAGGTCATTGTATGCAATTAGGTCATCATGATGATATTGGTATGTTATGATTCTAATGTGTTGGCTAAGATAGAGCAGGAGATGTAGATCATTAAAGTGAAGTTGCACCAACGAACTTCGGGGTAAGAGTAGATCATCATATAGGTTTGTATGGTGGGCATGCATGTATGTTGGTTAATGTTTGTTATAGGCATTAGGGTTACTGATATGCTTGTCATTATATTATTATTATGGTTACATGTATGATAAATGTTATTTGATTAGTGTAGTCATATGCGCATGTGTCAGATAGTCATGAATGATAGTTTCATGTGGTTGTATGCATTGTTATTGTTGTTTTATGATAGTTAACTTGATGATTATATATATGTTGTTGATGAGCATGTTATATGTTAACTCATCGTTGTTATATGTTAGTTAATGATTAGGGTTATTGCATTAAGGTCTTGATGTTAAATGTATCATGCTAAATTAGATTGGCCTATGCAGATGGCTAAGGTTATGAAATTAAGGTATGAGCTTGACTATGTCATCTATTTGATGTTTGAGTGTTTGATTATGTCATCTAGTTTATTTATTTAACATGTTATGTTTGCAAGTTGGTTGAATGTTTGATGAATTGCATAATACATGTATGTGTTGAAATGATCTTGTTTTAAGATGATTGCACTAACACATATGTGTTGAGACAATTGATATGTACTTGGGTGTAAGTAGGTGATAGTCATAGTGTTATGTCTAATGACTATGAGTTGAATATGGATTATGACATGATTGCTAGCATTGGTAAAGGTTGATTTCAAATTAGTAGATATGTTACCTTGATCCTTGGAACATGTGGTTGACATGTGTGAGCATTTGCAGGGAAGCATGCTTGGTGCAACAAGGTAAGGTAATTGTTGTAATGTTAAGTTCACTTATGCACTGAAAGTTATGTGTTATGGTGGTATGATATAGAGAATTGCATGGTAAACAAATTTTCATGGAATCATGAAGTAGGCTCAGGTTGAGCTTTTCCTTGGAAGCACTGGGAAGCCATGGGAATTAAGACATGGTGTCTGTTAAGAGTCTTGTGCTTTCAGTACCTTGTCATTTTCTTGCGCTTGATTTTCAGTTTTGTTATGTCTAGTGCATGATCATGCCACTTTGTTTGCGGTGTCGTATTCTTATTCGTTTTCGTGATTTTTTTATTGTACGTTTCTTTTTCTTTCCTTTTATGTTTTGAGGGTCTTTGGAATTGTTTGGGAAAGAAGAAAGTTGATGGAACTTTGGGAGAGTTGTGTGGAACCCAACAAGTAATGAAAGACTTGGATGAAGTGGGTTCATGTGTAAGGGAAGCTAAAGGTAAGAGTATGAAAATTGGCTAAGTTGGTTGGGTCTATTAGTGTAAATGGATGGTGGCAAGACAATCATGAGAAAGCTAACAAGAAAGGTAAAGTGAATGGATATGAGACATTTGATTCCTTGGATATGTTGGGAACGGTTGTTCTCAATGTTGTGCATGTTGTGCATGGATAAAGGAGATCATCTTATCCTTTACCTTGTGATATTTGGTAATTATGTTGTGATCATGTTTATGCTAATGTTTATATATATGCATGTATATGTGTATGTATGTATGTCGTTGTCTGATAGGATCATGATTTTTTTATGTTTATGTTTATGTTTATATGTACACACACACACACACACACACACACACACACACACATATATATATATGTATGTATTCATACCATTTTCTAATAAGGTCATCAGGAATCATTTTTTGTGGAGGAATGATTGCTTATGCAGGTGAATGGCATGAAGTGATTCTTGGTTCATGAGGAATCAAGTAGGAAGAGTAGCCTTACAGATCTCTGAGGTTAGTATCATGTGGATATGAATTGATATTATGTGATTATACTATGTCTATTTTTATGTTATGGATGGGCTAATGCTGAGAGATACATCAGTGGAATGAAAACAACATGATCTACAACATCCTAGGATAAGCATGGATGTCAGAGAGACATAGGAAGCAAGGTTGCTTGGTTGAGGCAGTGTGGTCTTGGATGTGCAATGTTATTGTTGTGTATATGTTGTGCATATTTTATATTTAGTGATTGTACCTAATATGATGTTGTATGCATATTGCATATGCAGTGTTAGGTACTTTTGTGGCCAGTAACAACCCCCCTTTTTATTTAGTGTTATTACTAATACTAAATAAGTGGAGACCCTTAGTCAAAAAAAAAAAAAAAAATTTAAAAAATTAGTGCATGTATTTCCTTTTTAATAAAACTTGCCATCATAAACATAGGAAAATATCTTTGAAAAATATAAAAAAGTTTAAGTTTCACGAGAAAACAAGTTAGAATCAATCCTTAAGAAATATCACATCGCAAAAAGAACAATAGAATACTCCCTTACAAGCTGAATTCTGAGATTACGAGATCACGATGCGAGACTACATATTAAAAAACATATATCGCATCGCATGCATCAAAGACCACTTACGCAAAAAAAAAAAAAAAAAAACCAAAATTGCCAATATGCGACCGCACATATTGCAAAATCGCATTTCGCAGAAATCACATTAACGAAATTGTCACATGCTGCATTCCTACGATATTGCGATATTGCGATATAGTGATATAGCGATATTGCGATAAAGCGACAAGCCGATATTGTGACAAAGTGGTGGAATGGTATCATGAAAATGCGATACAACGATCTGCGATATCACGAAGCAAATCGTGAAATCGCTTCACCACGAATCTTTTGGGCTCGTTATTCGAGAAAATGTTTTCCATGAATGGAGACCTGGTTATGTGCTTTAATGCTAATTAATGAGTTAGTTGCCAGTTGTTAATGATATATGGTTTTATGCTTATCAAAGAGCCAGTTCACGTAAGGTGGTATAACTTTTATGTCTTCGGCATTTAAAATCTTTCCCATCACCTTTCCTTATCATTACTCTCACCTCACTTGTAAACTGCAGGAACGAAGAACAAAGAACTATACATAGAAGTATACAGCAGATTATGGGGAAGAAAGGCAAAGCCTTGGGTTCTGACGACAAAGAAATGACGCCCCTCTATACAGACACTACCTATAATAGAGATGCTAGTATTACGACTTGGGAAGGCATGTATAATCTACTTGAAGAAGAAAATCCCAAGGTGACGGAGGTTATGGCTTCTACAGGTTCACAGGGGTCTTCTGAAACATCAGTTGTAGATTTAGCTTGTTCATTTTTGCACCGGACAGCAGCGAGGCCCAAGATTCTCCCCTACACAGATATGATTAAATGGGTACTGGATAGCGTGGACAATAAAAAAAAAACAAATAATTTAAAACTCAAGGTCAAGAACTTACGAAATTATTATTTTCACAAAATTTGAGCTTTAAATCCACTAAAAGAAAGCTCACAAGAGGCGAAAATCGCACCAAGGAAGCCCGAATCAAGAAACGGAGGCAGTTTCCGATGCGTGATTAGTGCCTAACCGTGCATCGCTGGGTAAAACTTCTTGAAATGGAAAGCCTCTAATTGCTCAGTTACCTGTAAGCCCAGTAATTTGGAAAAAGAACACCGGAGGTAAAAAAGTAAAACCTGAATCCCAAAACCAGTAGCAATCTACCGAAATATCTTCAAAATAGAATGTATATATGTACAGCAATTGCAAAGAGACTGGAGACAGAAGGCCCTAGAAAAGGCAGAATCAATTAAAAGATTAACTAAGTTGAATTGGGTTTCTTACTGGGCGTATTTGGTAAAACCACATAGCCAGTATATGACCCTCAAATGCATCATCAATTCTACCGAAAAGATGGTGCCAACTCTTGCTAATTCCGCTTTCCCAGGACAGTTGAAGTCTGAAGTCAGCCAGCCGACCCTACTCAAGCAAATTTTAAACGCTTGCGATTTCAAGGATTAGATACAGAAGTAGTTAGTTGTTAAGTTTAGATTTAATATTAGTATTAATTTTTCTTTACTTTTGCCTAGAAAAAGGATGGTCATTTAAACCATATCCTACATTTTTGTAATAAGTTATTTTTAGATTTAGTTAGTAGTATTTAAACCCTTCTCATGCATTTAGAGAAGGGTCCAGAAATTTATCAAAAACTTGTCCTCAGAACATGCACTTTTTCACCCTCCGAGGAGGCTTTGATGAATGAATGGAACCGGATTTATTGACATCTGCATTTAATATCTGCTACTGATGTTGCACTTCTATACTCTTAGTGGATGTTGGATTAAGAAGAGATAAATCATTATCGCTTGAAGCGCATGAGTAGAACTAGTTATAAATGGTACTTTTATCTCTTAACTATTTTTGCCTCTGTGTTAAAGTGATATTCATGTTCAGTTGTTTATATATTAATGCGTGAATGCCTGAGTTATCATTTGGCACTTCTATACGGTGATAGCTATTTATTTATGCTTAACGTATGAGTAGCTTATTATGCGATATGTTTTTCACAATTGTTTCATCTAACTTCTTATATGAAGTGGTTTATCTGTATTGAATTCTTTTCTCATAATAGTCGAATGATCTTTATTACCGATTTTTATCTGAAATCTTTTTAGATCGCATATCAGAAGGATTACACCCCGGGTTAGCGTAGACTTAGATATTTCTGTTTATTAGAATACAAATGCATATCATTAGATTAGATTTAGAATTAGAGCATCTCACTTAGGAACTTTTAGAAAAGAAATATCAATCCTTCACACACACACATAAAATTGGGAAACTGGTCCCATATCCCCAGTCGGACCAACTATACCAAACGGAAAAGGAGCTGCCAACCAAGGTCCGGACCGGGTGGGCATCCCCCTTGTTGTAGACCCGATTTTTGGGGCTTCAACATATTTGGCACTAGAAAGAGGGCCTCGAACTATGAATGGTAAGCAAGTCTAAATATAAATACCATTCTGAGAGTAAATCACCCTCACCATCTCCCCCGACTTCTCCATTGCATTTAGAATCTTTAAATCCAGAGCCAGAAGTCATGAGAACAATAGTCGCTGCTACAAACCCTAACATTTCAAAACAATCTACTATTGAACCTCCCGAAGTTGAATCTTTGATTCACAAACTTCAGCAATTTTCTATATCTCCTCAAAGGTCTGATAAATCACAAGGCAACGTGACTTCGCAATACAACCATGCTCATCCTCTTACTAGATTAAAGAATGAAAAGTTTGGCGTTCAGCCAATCGAATTACCTCTACCAACAAGGAAGAGAGCAAAGAAATATCCTAAAGGCTCTGATAGTGAGACTCTTTCATCATCATCATCCATCTCAACTTCTCCACCGCGAAGTCAACCATCCACTCCTCCACTTCAGATCATCGTCCATCAGTTCACCGGTACTTCCACATCTCCTTCTCAATCATCTGGAGTCATAATATCCCCATCTTCTTAACCGCAGGGATCATTTTCTGTTCTTTCCTCTATTATTAGTTCAGCGATGGCCCAATCTCCATGGAATAACCCAGGGTCAGTCCTAATGCCTGCACCCTTGAGTCAACTACTGGCCCATCCTGAAAATGGTTGCCCAAGTTTAATCTTGAAGCAGGCATGCTAGCGGAAGAACATATAAATAACTTTATGCTATCCATTAATCTCAATGGAGTTATCAATGAAGATGTTGTTGTTCGAATTTTTCCTTATACTCTTCAAGGAACAGCCGGATCATGGTATTTTTCATTACCATCTGGATCTATCACTAGTTGGGATATCTTCCAAGAACAATTCCTTATCAAGTTTAGTGATGATAGGTCTACGGTGACATTGATCAATGACCTGTCTAACCTTAGGGCCGAGTCAAAATAACCTATTAAAGATTTCAATTCACGTTTCAATAAACTGTTAAAAAAAATTCCTACTGCTTCCAAACCTAGCGAAGAAGTGAAAAGTGAATGGTACATCACTGCTTTACCATCAAACATAGCAATCTTTGTTGACAGGGCTAACAAAACAACTTTAGTAGAAAATATGAAAGAAGCAATAGCAGTAGAGAAATGTATTACTGCCCTCGAAAAGAAAAATTTGATAGAAGAACGAAAATCCGAGAAGGTTACACTCAAGGAAGATCCCAAGAAAAAGCAATCGAAAGATCCATTCGATTTAGAAGGATTGCAAAAAAATTTGAAGACCATGTCTAACGAAATGGTCGACATTAAGAAACAAGTGGCAGAAACTTCTTCGAAAAATTCATACAGACCTTTTAAAAGAAACCCTTCGACCGATTCCAAGCCCCCAAATGTTATTCCAAGTGCTGAATCAGAAGAAGAAGAAGAGGAAATCGCTACTGAAGAACATACCGATGAAGAAGAAGTTGTAGAGTTACAAGGTATGTGGGATTTCATCCTCCCAGATGAAGAGGATCAACAGGCATTCCCAGTTAGTACTCGAAGTAGAAATCAACTTGATCCTCCTCAATCTACCCCTAAGCCAAAGAGCACAAGCTCGATGACTAAGGATAAAGTCGCAGCCAAGAAAATGACACCTAAAGCGACTCAAACCAACCCAATCCAAACAGATTCATCAACTCCATCTAAAACGAAAATCGTAGAAAAAATGAAAAAGGATAGGGCCAACATCACTTTTTACAAATTGAGCAAGTTAAAACACCAGTAAAAGATACTTATGAAAGAGTTGCATGTTGTACCAGTTGCACCTTTGCCCGCTATTGTAATCTCTCAAGCTTCCCATGATATGGGAAGACCTCCAACTAATGCGATGAATAAAGTTCATCCAAATGATATCGATTTAATTGGAGGAAGATCGAGATCTCATACTCCCCCATTTCTTCTTACTTATGAAATTTTCAATAAAAATGTGCATAATTGTTTAGTGGATTATGGAGCTTCATCGAATATTTTACCAAAGTAAATATGTGCAAGATTGAATGTTCAATCGCAAAAATTTGTTGTGCGCATAGTTCATCTAGATCGATCGCAAGTCGAAGTGATTGGTGAATTAAATCAGGTTACCATAAGGTTGTCCTCTAACCCAAAGGTATGTCAAGTTATCAACATTTTAGTTGTTTATATTCCAGAATTTTATGGCTTAATTCTTTGCAGAGATTGGTCAGAAAAACTTCATAGATACTTTGCAACTGACTGGTTGCACATGTGGCTCCCTTACAATGGTAAGCCAAATCAAATAAAAGTTGAGCGAGAAAGACATCAGAAATTCATAGTAACATAACTGGAAGGAGAGAATGAACCAATAGCATACAACAATAACATCATTGGAAACTACTCAGTAGATTCTTTCCTAGGAAATTTTAATGTTCGTTCTTCGCCTTACTTAGAACATTATGTTTTATCTCAAGTAGAAAATTTCTCTCAGACAGATAGTTCTAAATGTATTAATTTTATAGATAGTCCTATAAATAAATCTTTATTTTGGAAGTTATTTTTTGACAGTTCTAAGTCTAACGAAGGAGCAGGAGCAGAATGCGTGTTAATAAGTCCAGAGGGAAATAAGACTTGCTAACTTGTAGACTCAAATTTGATTGCACCAACAATACCACGGAATATGAGGCTTTAATCCAAGGGTTATACAAAGCAATCGGATTAGATGTCAAGTACCTTCAAGTTTACAGAGATTCTGAAATTGTAATCAGACAGGTACGTAATACTATACATTGTTTATCAAGTCATTTAAAACATTACCAATCCTTAGTTCAAGATCTGACTGAACACTTTATAACATTTAATATTTCGTCAATTTTTAGACTCCGGAATTCTAGTGCAGACCTCTTGGCCAACGTAGCTTCCAAGCTCATTCCTTCAGAAGATTTTAGCCCTGATCGATTTTCAATTGAGTTAATTTTTAGACCCTCGATTCCTGATAACATTACCAATTGGAGAATTTTTAACGATAATCCTGATATTGTTAGTTTCCTCACATCTGAAGGATCCTACACCAATCAAATAATTGACAAAGACCAATATGACCAAAAATTGCAACAAGATAGCACTAACAATGCTATACCTAAGTCAGTAGTCAAGTTAGAAGACCTTTATGATTTGAAAGATCGGTTTTAAAAATCTACCAATTCAAAACTCCAAAGTTCAGCTTTGAACTACGAGTTAGTAAATCTAGGAACTAATACCAAACCACAAAATATCAACCTAGGCCTTGGCCTAGTTCCTGAAGAAAAATTAGCATATATTTGTCTCTTGAGACAATACAAAAGTGTCTTTGCTTGGAATTACGATGAACTCAAAACATATGACACCTCCATCATCCAACATACTATTCCAATGATAGACGATGAAAAACCTGTCCAACAAAAGTTGAGAAAGATCCATCCCAACCTAGAAAACCAGATCAAATCTGAACTCAATAAGTTGTTGAAAGCCAAAATAATTTTTCCTGTTCGACACTCCAAATGGGTTTCCAATATGGTTCCTGTTAGAAAGAAGAACGGAGACATCAAAATCTTTATTGACTTTCAAAATCTTAATAAAGCCTGCCAAAAGGATAATTTTCCTTTGCCTCCCATGGAACAAATACTACAGGCAGTCACGGGATCAGAATTAATGTCATTCTTAGATGGATTCTCAGGGTACAATCAGGTGTTGGTACATCCCGATGATCAATTGAAAACCACATTTAGAACTAAATGGGGTACATACACATATCAAAAGATGCCATTTGGTCTGATCAATGCTGGTGCCACATTTCAAAGAGCCATGGACATCGCGTTCAAAGGTTTAGTTAACAAATCAGTGGTAATCTATTTGGATGATATAACTATATATTCCAAGAAACGAAACAATCATCTTAGAGACTTAAAACAAATCTTTCAACGTTGTCAAAGGTATGGAATTTCACTTAACCCAAAAAAATCTTTTTCGCATTAAGTGAAGGAAAACTTCTACGATTCATAGTGTCAAAGTCTGGAATTAACATTGATCCTGACAGAATCAAGGAGATTTCTGAAATACCCTTACCTCACAACAAGAAAGCTATGCAATCTTTTCTTGGCCAGATTAACTTTGTAAAGAGATTCGTTCCAGATTTTTCAAGAATCATGTCTCCTTTACAAGCAATGATTAAGAAGAACTTGAACTTTAAATGGGGCCAAGATGAATATGCAGCATTCAATTTGATCAAACAATCAATTGTGAATGCTCCATCTTTAGCAACTCCAAATTTTTCGGATCCTTTTATTCTATACACATTTGCCTTTGACAGATCATATGCTGCAATACTCACTCAAGCAAATCAAGAAAGGGCAGAAGCCCCGATTGCTTTTTTCAGTTCAAACTTACAGGGGCTGAGTTAAATTATTCTGATGTGGAGAAACAAGCTTACACTGTTTTCAAAGCAATTAAATATTTCAGACCCTTTCTACTCAAAACCCATACGAAAATCATAGTACCATTTCCAGTGGTAAGAAATCTTTTAGTACAAAAAGATGTGGGTGAGAAAAGAGCTAATTGGGTTACTGTCTTACAGGAATATGATGTAGAAATCAAACTAGCAAGTATTATAAGAGGTCAAGGCTTTTGCAAAACGCCGGCCGGAGCATCGCTTATGTTCGAAATTCCATCTACAGAGACACAAATGTATGAGATAAGCCTAAATGATGTTGAGTCATTATACTTTGATATCCTTTATTACTTAAAGAATGGATATGCTCCTTCAAACTTCGATCATACCAAGAAAAGAGCTCTAAGGCTAAAAGCCAAACAATATCAACTCATGAACGATGTTCTCTTTAGAATAAATTGTGATTTTTTTCTCCTTAGATGTCTTGAGAAATCTGAAGCTGAAAAAGTCTTGCAAGAACTCCATGATGGGCCAGCAGGCGGACACTATGCTGGAGACGCTACTGCACATAAAATCTTACGCGCAGGCTATTACTGGCCCACATTATTCAAAGACTCACATAACTACGTGAGAAAATGTCAAGTCTATCAAACCGCTGCCGGGAGACAAAAGAGACCATCCTTGCTTTTACAACCGGTCAACATTGAGCAGCCTTTCGATCAATGGGGATTGGACATAATAGGTGAGATTGTTCCTCACTCTTCTAAACAGCATAGATATATTCTTACAGCAACAGATTACTTTACTGAATGGGTAGAAGCAATTCCACTCAAGACAACTAATGCTGAACATATCATCGAGTTCATAGACCAGTTCATAATCACCAGGTTTGGGTTGACTTATGCTTTAATGTTTGACAATGCATCATATTTTTTTGGTAATGCAATGACTGAATTTGCACTCAAAAGGGGTTTCAAGCTTAAATACTCTACCAATTACTATCCACAGGGGAATGTATTAGCTGAATCTACTAATAAAAATTTAATCAGAATTATTAAGCGAACCAGTGACCAAAATCATAAAAATTGGCACAAGTCTTTAATATATGCTTTATGGGTAGACCAAATAATGCAGAAAGCCTCCATCAGCACTTCTCCCTTTAATTTAGTTTATGGGAAAGAAGTGGTTCTTCTGACTCATTTAGCACTTCCCTCTTTAGCCTTAGTTCAATATATTGATGAAGCACCAACTTCTTGCTTACAACTAAGGCAGCTGGAAATAATTAAGTTAGAAGAACAACGAGAACGGGCCAAAATAACTCACGCTCATCATCAAGCATTACTAAAAGCCTCTTTTGATTCAAACATGATATCCAGAAAAGATTTTCAAATGGGAGATCTAGTTTTAAAATGGGACAAGGCTCATGAGGAAAAAAGGAAACATACAAAATTTCAACAAATGTGGCTTGGCCCTTTTCAAATCATAGAAGTAATAGGTCCGTCCACTTTTATGTTGTAGGATTTAACAAGAAAAAGAGATTCTTTACCTGTTAATGGACAGATCCTCAAAAAATATTTTCCATAGGAGATTTTCCTTCTAGTTTGTAGATTAGTTTTTATTTCCATAATAAAACCGGTTGTACATGGTTACATTTGGAATTCACGAAAAAGACACAAATTCTCTTTCAGATTTTGTTTTCACACTTGTATAAATAGAATTCTTTTAGAAAATTGATCATTATTATTAAAAGATACAGTTAAAAGTCTAGACCTAGAAATGATACTAGTTTCGACTTTATAAATTTTGATAAAAAACGACCTTTAGTGGGAAATTGTTTTATATCAGTCTAATGAAAGGTATCAATAACAAACTGAAGATTCTCTGTAGAAAAGCTCTTTCCAAAAACTCTACCATGGTTGTCCAGAGCTATCTTAAGGAAACAATGACTTCCTCCCCACCGAGGAAACTACAACGCTCAAAGAATGATCCAATGGTACACTTTAACCTAAAGAGTAAGAGGTCTCATCACGAGCTGGCTTATCATGATCATAGATATTATAGCTTACTAACTTTGCCAATACTGCATACCACAATAGGGCAATGACTCAAGATTGTTGCAATCAAAAGACAAGGGGTCTCATCACGACCAGCTTGTTCAGCAAAGTTATAAATCAAGTGAATGACTGTGTCATAAATTGGCTATCAAACCAAGACATTTTTCTTTAAGGGTAAAAAAGAAAATGAAAGCAATAAGTGTGGATATGGATTTCTCTTTGAAAATTGTATATTTCTCTAAGTCGGATACAGGATCATTGCTGGGTAACAAGTAACCCTGTTGAGGCTATAAACGCTTACTGGTAGTAGAGGCTCTACCTACAACGAATGAGCATATTCAAAACTGATTTACAGAGAAGACTTTATTTTTATCTTCATAAACCAAGTGATGACTGATGTAGATACAAAGACTAGCTTGAGGGAGTAAATAATCAAAGTTGAAAATAGAAGAAACAAAATATCATTGATAGGAAAAAAGCATAATGTACTTTGTCTTTCTATAATAAAGTTTAACTTTCTGAAAAAGTTTCTGTTTTGGAAGTTTAGAAAATTCAAAAGAAAAGCAGAGATAACTGGTTCTTCCAAGTGAATCGCCAATTGTTGTGGCCAGCAACAACCCCCCTTTTTATTTAGTGTTATTACTAATGCTAAATAAGTAGGGACCCTTAGTCAAAATTTAAAAAAAAATTAGTGCTTGTATTTCCTTTTTAATAAAACTTGCCATCATAAACTTAGGAAAATATCTTTGAAAAATATAAAAAAACTTAAGTTTCACGATAAAGCAAGTTAAAATCAATCCTTAAGAAATATTGCATTGCAAAAAGAACAATAGTATACTCCCTTACAAGCTGAATTCTAAGATTACTAGATCACGATGCGAGACTACGTATTGAAAAACATATATTTCATCGCATGCATCAAAGACCGCTTACGCCAAAAAAACCCAAAATTGTCGATATGCAACCGCGCTTATTGCAAAATCGCATTTCGCAGAAATCACATTAAAAATATTGTCACATGCCGCATTCCTACGATATTGCCATAAAGCGGCAGGGCGATATTGCGAAAAAGTGGTGGAATGGTATCATGAAAATGCGATACAGCGATCTGTGATATCGCGAAGCAAATTGCAAAATCGTTTCACCATGAATCTTTCGGACTCATTATTCGAGAAAACTTTTTCCATGAACTGAGACCTGGTTATGCGCTTTAATGCTAATTAATGAGTTAGTTGCCAGTTGTTAATGATATATGGTTTTGTGCTTATCAAAGAGCCAGTTCACGTAAGGTGGTATAATTTTTATGTCTTCGGCATTTAAAAGCTTTCCCATCACCTTTCCTTATCATTACTCTCACCTCACTTGTAAACTGCAGAAACGAAGAACAAAAAACTACACAGAGCAGTATACAGGAGATTATGGGGAAGAAAGGCAAAGCCCCGGGTTCTGATGACAAAGAAATGACGCCCCTCTATACAGACACCGCCTGTAACAGAGATGTTGGTATTACGACTTGGGAAGGCATGTATAATCTACTTGAAGAAGAAAATCCCAAGGTGACGGAGGTTATGGCTTCTGCAAGTTCACAGGGGTCTTCCGAAGCATCAATTGCAGATTTAGCTTGTTCGTTTTTGCACTGGATACCAACGAGGCCCAGGATTCTCCCCTACACAGATATGATTAAATGGGTACTGGACAGCGTGGACAATAAAAAAAACAGACAATTTAAACTCAAGGTCAAAAACTTACGAAATTATTATTTTCGCAAAATTTGAGCTTTACATCCACTAAAAGAAAGCGCACAAGAGGCGAAAATCGTACCAAGGAAGCCCGAATCAAGAAATGAAGGCAGTTTCCGATGTGCGATTAGTGCTAATCGCGCATCGCTAGGTAACACATCTTAAAATGGAAAGCCTCTAATTGCTCAGTTACGTGTAAGCCCAGAAATTCGGAAAAAGAACGCTAGAGGTAAAAAAGTACCTGAATCCCAAAACCAGTAGCAATCTACCCAAATATCTTCAAAATAGAATGTATATATGTACAGCATTTGTAGACAGACTAGAGACAGAAGGCTCAAGAAAAGGCAGAATCAGTTAAAATATTAACTAAGCTGAATTGGGATTCTTACTAGGCGTATTTGGTAAAACCACATAGCTAGTGTATGACCCTCAAATGCATCATCAATTCTGCCGAAAATATGGCGCCAACTCTTGCTGATTCCGCTTTCGCAGGATAGTTGAAGTCTGAAGTCAGCCAGCCGACCCTACTCAAGCAAATGCTGAACGCTTGCGAT
This sequence comes from Pinus taeda, assembly GCA_000404065.3. NCBI lineage: Eukaryota > Viridiplantae > Streptophyta > Pinopsida > Pinales > Pinaceae > Pinus > Pinus taeda. The sequence goes on from APFE030016876.1 coordinate 35,806, forward strand.
TTAAGGGATCAGATACAGAAGTAGTTAGTTGTTAAGTTTAGATTTAATATTAGTATTAATTTTTCTTTACTTTTTCCTAGAGAAAGGACGGTCATTTAAACCATATCCTACATTTTTGTAATAAGTTATTTTTAGATTTAGTTAGTAGTATTTAAACCCTTCTCATGCATTTAGAGAAGGGTCCAGAAATTTATCAAAAACTTGTCCTCAGAACATGCACTTTTGCACCCTCTGATGAGGTTTTGATGAATGAATGGAACAAGATTTATTGATATCTGCATTTAATATCTACTACTGATGTTGCACTTCTGTACTCTTAGTGGATGTTGGATTAAGAAGAGATAAATCATTATCACTTGAAGCGCATGAGTAGAACTAGTTATAAATGGTACTTTTATCTCTTAACTATGTTCAGTTGTTTATATATTAATGCGTGAATGCCTGAGTTATCGTTTGGCACTTCTGTACGGTGATAGCTATTTATCTATGCTTAATGTATGAGTAGCTTATTATGCGATATGTTTTTCACAACTGTTTCGTCTAACTTCTTATACGAAGTGGTTTATATGTATTGAATTCTTTTCTCATAATAGTCGAATGATCTTTATTACCGATTGTTATCTGAAATATTTTTAGATCACATATCAGAAGGATTACACCATGGGTTAACGTAGACTTAGATATTTCTGTTTATTAGAATACAATTGCATGTCATTAGATTAGAGTTAGAATTAGAGCATCTCACTTAGGAGCTTTTAGAAAAGAAATATCAATCCTTCACACACACACATAAAATTGGGAAACTGGTCCCATATCCCCGGTCGGACCCACTATATCAAACGGAAAAGGAGTTGCCAACAAAGGTCCGGATTGGGTGGGTATCCCCCTTGTTGTAGACCCGATATTTGGGGCTTCAACAGCTACATATGGTGCTATGTACATGTTGGATATGCGGTGTTGTGTACATATTGTACTCTCTGCATGATGGATATGCGACTTTGTTTGCATATGGTTTTGTGCGCATGTTCGATATGCAGTGTTGTGTACATATGGTGTTATGTACTTGTTGTATATGTAGTGCTATTTACATATGGTGTTGTATGCATGTTGTACAAGTGGTGCTATATCCATATAGTGTTGTGTGCATGATTGTACATGTGGTGTTGTGTGCATGTGGTGTTGTTTGTTAGTGCTCAAATCTACCTTAGGCTGAAATAAGGTAAGACTCAAGGCTACATCAAACCACGCTTAGCCTCGTAACTAGCCCTACGAGGACAGGAGAGGGCTCTCTCCGAGTCAATATCGGCAAAATATAATCAACGAGGTCGAGATGACTGATTTGATGACTAATTTTAGGCTAGGTATGAAGTACAAAGACTGTGAAATTGAGTTTTTGAGGTTTTGTTCAATTCAAGGGAAAGGCAATTTTGGGTGCAGGGATGAGGCACAGCTTTTGCAGAGGTCTACTTGGGGCAAGATAGGCGATTGTTTTGATGCCTTAAAGTAAGTGAGATGGGTAGATCAGACTGGTGATGAGCTAAGGAGAACAAGGAAGTCTCAAGGATTCTCCTTAAAATGAAGAAAACATAGAAAATTAAACAAATTTAAAGGCAGAGCATAGCAAGTTCATGGATTCTACCTTAAAACTTCATTTGTTTAATTACATAAGATTAAATAAAGAAAATGGTACACATACACAACTTAAAAGCACTGAGAGAAACACACCATCAACACATAAAGCCACATGAATCCCAAAGAGTGCTGCAAAACCCTGGTCTTTCCTTTGCCAAAATGCAGATAAGATATGTACAATATAGTGTCAAGCTATTCCCAAGAGTCCAACCTCTCCAAAATCCAACCCCTACACTATGAACTTCATAAAATATATACATTTTCTCATCCTTGTACTAAGGGATTGAGCTCAACCATTTTCTTCAAAATAGAATTAGTTACATTAAATTTGGGCCGAATTGCTGAAACTAGGTGCTGAAGATGAACTCATATCTCCCAAACCATAACACCTGTTACAAAAATGAAAGAGGTTGTTGTAGATAAGGTTGTTCTGGAGAAAAAACTCTCTCCAATTTGGGAAGTTCGTTTCCAGCAACTCGCAATCGGTTCCACAAAATCATCTCTAAAACAGAAAATCATTAAAACTTTAATTCTATGAAAATGAGCTGTAAATATCTAGTCACATATCCCAATCCATGATGTCTGTGAATAAAATGAAAGAGAGTTTTGTTATATGGCTTGTTCTTAACAAAAAAATCCTTGGGTTTTAAAAAATTACTTTCCATCTGTTGTAAAATGGCTCCGCACTAAAATGACTAAAACAGTAGAAAATATGAAAAAAATTCTTTGTTTTACTATAGGCTCCAAATATCACTGTATATCTCCCAATAGTAACACCTGTGCATAAAATGAAGGAGGTTTTTGTTATTTAGTATGTGGTGAACAAAAACCTCTTTCACTTTTCAAAAATTCCTTACCATTAGTTCAAAAACGGATTTTGTACTAAACTTGTCATTGTGTGCAGCAACTGACCTCGAAACATGCATAACCAAGAATCACTCATTCATTTTTTCTAATCCAGGAACCGGTTACGGGAGTGTGATATACCGTTGGAAATATTTTTCAGAACTCCTTCTGAAGAAAACACTTGTGACATGTTTTGTGTTGAACATCATGTGCAAAACATCTAACAAAACCAAACATAGTAAGAGCTCATGTTGATCCCTGGTGACAGGCTGTGAAGACATGTGGTGCTCTGTGCAGAGGGTGTTGTGTACATTTCATGGATAGTATGTTGTGTACATGTGATTTTGTATACACGTCGTGCATGTGGTACCATGTACATTTGACATTATGTACATGTCGTACAGGTGATGTGGTGTACAAGTGGTGTTGTGTAAGCGTTGTGTAGGTGGTGTCGTGTACATGTGATGTTGTGCACATGTTGTGCATGTGGTGTTGTGTATAGGTGGTATTGTGTACATGTTGTACATATCGTACTGGTGTACATGTGGTATTGTGCACGTTTCATGCATGTCATGTTGTAGGCATGTGGTACTATGTATGTGTATTGTGTAGTCGTGGTATCATGACATGTGTATTTGTTGTGTTGTACTATGTGTACATATATGTATTATGTTGTACATTGGGTGTAGGTGTATGTCTTGTGTTGTGGTGCACACTAGATATAGGAGTATGTATTATGTTATGTTGTACATTGGGTGTAGGTGTATGTGTGGAATGTAAGGTGTAGGTGCATGTATTTCAAGGTGTTGTATGTCGTGTGTGGTTTTATGTTTGTGATGCACACTATGTGTATGTGCACATGGTTGAAGAGAAGGCACTGAGTGTTTGTCAGGTGTGGCAATCGATCCAATGTGCATACAAAATAATGGCAAAGGTAGAAGCTAAGTATTGATTAAAAGATAAGTATTAGTATTTTATTTCAGTTTTATTATGCATGTGATTTATGATTCTAGAATATGATGATTGCATGTGATCCATGATTCTATTTTATGATGGTTACGTGTGACTTATGATTTTGATCTATGATGGTTGTGTTTTGAGCTACTAATGTAATATGTTTATACATGATGATTTGGTCAAAGATGCTAGTTTCACTTGTTGTGACAGGAAGCGAACATAATTGCAAGTGTACCTTGTTGATAGGCCACCAGTGAGGTATGATTTGAATTTATTCAATTTATTTTGAATCTAACTGAAATTATGCGCTTGGTACAGGAAAGCATGAAATGCCCGGTTGCGTGGTTGAAATTGATGGCAAGAATCAGTAGCAGCAGTGAAAGGAATTGGAACATGCAACAGTATGTTGGTAAAGCATTCAAGAGCATGGTCATTGTGGGACATTGGTACCCAATAGTGTCCACTGATTTCCATGAGCATGTTATTACTAGTATGATGGTTTTAAGGCAGGTATATGCCCTGGCTGTTGACCTTCTGATGTGAGGAAGCCTTTCCAAGGGATGGATCGCTCGGTATAGGGGATGTCGGGGAAGTTGGAAGGTGAGTGACTGCACAAAAGGGGGTGACCAAATTGCTCAAGGGACTGTGTATCAGAGAAGGGAAGGTTGGGGATGGATCTGTTTTGGTCATTGTCATTTTCATATGGAATCAAATGCACATTGGGAGTGGATTCCCTTGGTGTGGAGGCAGACATCATATCCTTTTATTTGTTGGTTTAACAAATGTGTATATGTGTATATGTGGTTATTGTAAATAGCGTAATGAGCTATGTTATAAAGATCCAGTAAATGATATGTTTGTCATGTTCCAATAATGGTAATTGTAAATACTACAACAAACTATGTTATAAAGCTCCATGGGTAGTATGTTTTGTTTTCAATGGTCTTGTTGGTTATAGGTGTCATTGAACATCAAGGACGTCGTTGCCCCAAAGGAGAGGGTTTTGTAATAGCCCAAGTTAAAAGTCCATGTAAAAATATATAATACCGTGGTCATGGGACATGTATTCCAAGCAAAATGGTGGGAAAAACATCCTAATGTGGGTGTTCATTGGTTTATTATGGCTAAGGAAATTGGTAAAGGCTTTGGAAAGGTAAAATGGCATTTTTGGCACATTTATTTATGAAAATAAAGGAAATTAGGAGAAAAGGAAGGTGAAAGGTCACAAGTTGCATGTGAGGAGGAAATTGAAGGAAAATAATGCAAAATGAAGAAAATAGAGACCTCACTAATAAAACGTATTATGAGGATCAGTTGGAAAGTTTTTTCTCAGGCTTGGTCAGTGTAAGCTTTTGTTAGTTCACTTTTGGAGCTCTCTCATTATTCTCTCTCTCTCATACTCTTGGACAGAGAGTTTTTTTGGAGCATTCTAGCTTTGGAGCAAGGAAGGGAAAAGCAAGCAAATGAAGTACAAGAAAAAGAAAGGAAAGCAAGGAGAAAGCAAGGAAGACTAGGATCAAGTAGATTTAGCATAAAAACTTGTAGCTAACATATTGCATGTGTGATTTCCTAGCTAGTTTTGACATGCATGACTTTCCAAGTTGATATTTGGTTCTTTGATTGTCGATGGGATGGTCTTATCAGGTTATGACAGTGCTTTTTAGACTTGCCTTGCCTTTTTCAAAATAGCCATGGTGTGATGGGATTGTTCTTAATTTTGACCTTTGGAATTAATAGATGGTTTCAGAATCTGAGGTGAAGGTGGTCTCAGGAAAATTCCCAAAGGCCTAGGAATCCCTTGACCAGTTTTGGCAGGATACATGGTAAATCTTGAGGATGGAGTCTTGGCTTAGGGCCTAGTGATCTAGTATGGATTGCAGTAAATCCTGAGAGACAAGGAGACATAAAATTCCTCAAGTATAGTGATGGAATCTAGAGGCATTCCAAGCTCAGTTTGGTTTTGTGATCTCGGTACTAGTTTTGGTGAGATCACGGTTTGGTGAGGGTGGAGGTGGTTTAAACTCTAGATTCCCTTGGTTGTTTTTAGATTGGTTTATCCATGATATTGCACATTCATGCTTAGAATGTGGCTCGGGCATTACTGGATGAAAGAAATATTTGGCTCAACCATGTCTATGGTCAAGTGATAAGTGGAAGTCCCAAGCCTGGTTGGCTCTTGCCTATGTTTAATAAAAAATAAGTTCCCTTGCTTTTGTACTTTTTATTATGTGGCCTTAATGGTTGCTATCTCATTGTTATTTACATGGTTTAATGATGGTTATATGACTAGTTATAATCATGGTTATTTCATGTATTTACTTGTAACTGAAAGAATAACGGATGTAAGACCTAATTGATGTCAAAACAGTTAAGGGAAGATGGTGGTGAACCTTCTTGTCAAGTCTCATATTATTTATCAGTTATTTATGCTCTGTCTTGTATTCATGTCCTATAGATTGCATTGATGCAAAGAGTTTGACAAAATGTCAGTCCCGATTGGGGATGGTTAGGCCTAGTTCTAGAGCCAGTTTTTTGCTTGGAAGTCTTATTGTCATGTAAATAATGGATTCTGAAAGCTACAATGGTTTCTGGGCAATGACCTGAATTCTTGGCTTGAAAAGTGGCACGAATCTCGAAGTCACAGGCACAACACTGGGGAAAAAAGTCCCCAGAATCTCCCCTGCCCTTGTTGTGGGAGCTTCTTGAGCCTCCTAGATGCACCCTTGTCCATATCAAGGGAGCATCCAGGGGTTTGATGCACTTGAACTTAGTGGGACCCAGGAAATGGTCATGGGGATTACTAGGAAGGCTTATGGGAGTCCTGTAATAGGTATAGAAGGTTTTTGTTGTGGGTTTCTGTCAATTCCACTTCCTTAACAGACACATAGGGAGTCGAATCATATCATAGTAGCCCCTCATCTCATGTTTACCCCTGGTAAGCTAGTGAAAGTGGGTAGATATAAGGGGAGGCATCATTATAGAGAAAAACTATGCTTGAGAATAAGAGTGGTTTCATTTTTATACAAGCTTGAAATAGAGAAAACTATGCTTGAAATTGATTAGTTTCATTTTTACACAATCTTAAAACATGGGAAACTATGCTTGAGATAAGTTTTCATGCCCCCAATTTAATAACGTAATTCTAGGAACATGCTCCCCAAGCTTCATTTCATTCACCTAAGTAGACTATTGGTTACTAATAGGTAGATGCAATGAAGTTTCATTTATGATATCAAGTGAAAGACTCAACTTGGAGAGGGATTTGTTTCATTTTTTAATGAGCTTGACACTGGAAAAAAACTATGCTCATGGGATCTTGTTTCATTTTTTAACGAGCTTGACATAAGAAAAGGAACTCTGCTCTGAGATTTACCTTGATCATGGACCCGAGGAGGCTATGGCTTCGAAGAGGTTCTCATAATATGGGAGAATAATGCTTTGGGAGGAATACATATCAAGGGAACTAATGGAAAGATCAGGCTCCAATACCCCCAGTGAATGATTCATCATATCACCTATTAGATTTAGGTCAAAAGAAGTTGAGAAAACAATAAAATGCTCATCTTCAATAATATGTTAATCTAGGTTGTCATTGATGTCAATATAGCACTGTTTGTGATAGCAAATTCTTTGATACATGATTTCCCATTGATGCCCATTGATCATAATGGTCATACTAATGAAATTTTGATATATGATGAGATGATGAGATGGAGGACCCAAGTGGATTGAATAGCAAGAGGTCAATTGAACAGCAAATGATGCAGGAGTTCAATTGAACAACAAATGACGTAGGAATTCAATTGATCAACAATTGAACAGCAATTGAACAACAATTGAATAGAAAATGACATAGTAGATCCAGTAAAGCAACAGGAGCAATTGAACAGCAATTGAACAGTGATAACAGAGGAGTAAAAAACAAAACTATCGGAAGAGTGGAAGAGTGAAGAGAGGTCACAAGAGAAACAACTATCAGAAGTGTGGGGGTATGAAAGTACGGACTTCCTTGATCATGGTTGAAGTCCCGCACTCAATCCTAGGCATCGATCTCATAGTCAACCCTTAGATCATGGTCAACTGCGGGGGTTAAGGCTGTTTTTAATCCATGTGCCAATCGAAGTCCCACAAACTATCGATTGCTATAAGGCTATGGACCCGACGAATTTATTAACAATTGTTTATTGAAATATCACATCCATCGCTTCACGAGTCTTGAAACCTAGTTGTTACAATGAAATCCTCCGATTGTGATATGTAATACGAAGGAAGTAATAAACCATGGAACCCTTTTGACAGTATATAATATCAACAAAAATCATATCGGCAGCTCTATTTTATGCCACCACTCAAAACCTCTGATTGTGATATGTAATATGAACCCGATAGTTCCATTACATAACCTTAATATGATATCGCGTCTGCCACATCGCAAGTCTCTTTAAAGCCTTGTCATGTTGAAACCCCCGATTGTGATTTGAGCTATGGACCTAATCTGTTTATGAAAACAATCCTAATGTAATATCACATCTGCCTATCGGAACAATCATATCGCATGTCATAAAGGGATGCATATTCAAATCCTTCGATTGCGATAACATTGTGGACCCACTGCACCATTATAATACGTCCTAAAGAGATATCGCATATGTCACATATCGCAAGTCTTAATGAGATGTAATGATGGCAAAACCTCTAATTGCGATATCATATTGCAGACTTTATACAATATCTCATCCACAATATCGCTAGCTTCTAAGGGATGTCAAACTATTGATTGCGATGGGTTTATTAACAACTGCTTAAGATCATATCGCATCTACTCCGTCGGCCGTAAGGGATCAACTATGTTATGAGAAGACCTCCGGAAGTTGTGATTGTGATTAAAGGTGATGACGTGGCATGTGGGACCTCCATATGGGTAACGTATCTTGGGAATCTATCACAGAGAAGAGGTAATAGTTCACAACTTGTGAATTTGAAGGAACAGACGAAGCCAGAAGGGCAAGCGAATGAAAGAAGAAGTCGAAAGGTCAAGAAGCCAAAGGTATGGCAGATGATGAAGGTACAAAAGAAGCTGAAGATCGAGTGAGAGAGATGTAAGCAAAAGGACATAAGTAAGCCATAGGTCTAGTAGGAAAAAAGCAAGCCAAAGGTCCAGTAGGACAGAAGGAAGTCGAAGGTCCAGTAGGATAGAAGGAAGCCGAAGGTCCAACAAGATAGGAGGAAGCCGAAGGACAAAGAAATTTCGTTGATTGGGTTAATCTTTGAAAGGCTCAGGCCTATGATGAATTAATAAAGTACATAACGCAACCTAAAGAACAATTATGTGAAGGGGGGAAATAAAGTTTCATCTGACATCATTTGAAGGGAGCAGTAGCCAGCACCAACATTGAAGTGTTTGTGAGTCTGGTTCTGAGAAGTAGGAGATCGTGATAGCAAGAACAGTGAGAAGCAATCACACTTGAAACAATTACCACAATAGTGAATAACAGAGGCTTGAAAATAGAGAATTGCTTTTGTGCATACATTCAGGCTTAGCGCAGATATCTTGTTGGAAAGCTTCGACAAATCTTGGAAAAATTATTGGATATCATGATGCCTATTTGAAATCATCATGAGGTAAATTTACAGACTCTATTAGGGAAATATGAAGAGTTGTGAAGACTCCTTCATATGAATATCGATTGTCATTGATGTAGAAGTGAAGATATAGATATAAAGAATTCAGTAAAGAAGATGTTGGGAGCAAAGAATAACTACCAAACATATCTAGACAATATATAGCAGAGGATTGGAGCCCTTGGGGTTGGTGTCTCAGAATTGGAAGGATTGGTGTCCTTGGAGTTGGTGCCCCTAAATCCAAGGTTGGTGCCTTTACAAGAAGAGGTTGGTGCCCTGGAGGTTAGACCCTCACAAAAAGTCCAAGTTGGTACTTGGAAACTGGTTGGAGCCCTATATACATTGTACTTGATTTATTGTAAAGATTATATCAATAAAATAATTTATTCTTGTTGTTCATTTTTTGTTCTAAATATAAATGATTTAATTGACAAAAATAACAATTGAAAAGGAACACTGATTCACCGCCCCCCCAGTATTTCCAACATTTGGTATGAGAGCTATTACCTTCACTCCAAAGCCTAACAACTTGAAGGCTAATCATTAGAACACAAATGGCGAAGCCAAGGAAAAAAGTATCCAATCCTCCTAAAGATGTGTCTCCCTCTACCACTAAAATAGAAGTCAACCAATTTGTGAAGGTTCCATGGTTCAATGAAAGATTTGATATATGGGAAGCAAGAATGAGGAATTTATTAAAGACTCAAGGCATTGAAGTATGGGAATTAGTAATTACTAATAACATTATGAATGGAGAATTTGAGTACAATGCAAAAGCGATGAAGGTAATCTTGAATGGGCTGTCAGATTCTATAAAGAAAAATTTAGGAAAATGTTCATTAGCGAAGGGTATATGGGAAAATCTTCATGGTCTTCACTCAAAAGGAGCATTAACAATGATCTCTAGTCAAGAAAATGATGGAAAACAAGAAGAAAATCCAGAGCCTGAAGAGGAAGATAAAGATAAGATTGATGATGTCAAGGCTTAAGAAGACCTAGAAAATGAAGAGAATGAAAAATACTTTGTAGAAGATCTCCTCATTAAACTTATGGCTTCCATGGAAGAGATTATCAATTTGAAAAAGGAAAACAAGGAACTTAACAAGAAAGCACTAGCTGGTGACCAAGACCAAACAAGGAAGAAAGTTGACGTTGTCAAGCTTCAAGTATAAGAAAGGGATGAGGAGCTTGCCAAGATTAAGAAGGAATTTCATCAAAGCAAAAGAAAGCATCATGAAGAAGTCATATCCATGACAAATCAATTGGATAAAGCAAAGAAATGGGAAGATACCTTGTCAAGTCAACTTGAACAAAGGCACAAGAGCTTGAACAAACTTGAAGAAGAGATTGGTCAGTACAAGGTAGAGGTCTCTTCTCTCAAATATCAACTAAAAGAAGCAAGAAAGTTAGCACAAGGAGTTGAGAAGACAATGGAAGCATTGGAAATCATAGAAGGACAGATTGATGAAGGAGAAAAGGAGAGAAACACCATGATATGTCAACTAAAAGCAAAGGATGGAGAAATCCTCAAATTAAAATCTAACATCAACCTTCCCAAGGCCTAAACATGTAAAGCTACAAGGATCAAGGAAGAAATGGAGAGCAGTCTAGCAAAGGAAAATGAAGAAATCTTCAAAATGAATTCAGATATCATCTCCCTTAAATTAGAAGCAAATGAAGCAATACGTATTAAGGAAGAGATTGAGAAACAACTTGCTAAGAAGAATAATGATTGTGAAAAATTGGAAGAAGATAGTGTCTCCCTTAGGAAAAAGGTTGAAAGGATGGACAAAACCTTGAAGAGCTCTCAAGCCTTGGATGACATGCTCAGCCATCAAAGATTTCCATTTGATAAATCAAGTCTCGGGTATGCAGGTGAATCCTCAAGCAAGAATGATAATGCTTCAAACAACAAGGATATGAGGAAGTCAGAAAGAAATGTTGATGCTCCTAGTTTCAACAAAGGTAAAGATAAGAGTCAAGGTGATAATGAAGGAAGTCCTATTCCAAGAAGAAATGCACATGTTTTCAAGGATGTGAGAAGCAATAATTATCATCAAAGGATCTCAAGGTAGAAAGGCTTCAGAAGTACATCAAGGAAATCTCCATCTCCCAAGTACCAAAGTTTATTTCTTAGTTATTGTTATTCTTGTGTAAACTTTGGAGACATGGAAAAATATTTTAGGGCTTATAATGATCCTCATCAATCTCCGAGAAGCAATTTCGCAAGAAGAAGTCATGAATTCTTATTCTTGAACAACATAGAATGCTTCAAGTGTCATAAAATTGGTCATGTGGCACGTAATTGTAACTTGATTTGGGCACCTTCTCAAGCTAGAACCATGTCAAAAAAGAAAGTTACACTAGTATGGAGAAGAAAGCAAATACAATCTGAAAATCTCCTGAACCCTCCAACCAACAACACATGTTGTTGACTTGATGAAGATATTCTTGATATTTCAAGTGTTTGATGATGGGATTCTGCCAAAAAGAGACCATGCATACAGTTTGGGGGAGCTTGTGATTCTTGATCATTATTGCAAAAGTTATTCATGAAAGGGTCCTTATGAAATCCTTGTTGAGCTATATTAACAATCATCCTTTGACAAAGATCATTTCTCGGGAGCACTACATTGAAGAACATGATCTTGTAATCATTATTTGGACTATTGTTGAAGATGTTTTCCACTTGCTCACTAAGTAGAAATTGGAGTAGCAAAGAAGGCTATCCAGTGCTAGAGAAATAGGGAAAATAACTATGTTGTTGGTATTACAGAAGTTGAATGTCTTGACTCGAGGATATAATGTGAGAACAAGTAAATCAAGGACAGTAATAGAGGCAACCTTCAAAAGAACAAACACATCTGGGAGTGGAGCTTGAAGCAAGAGAAGTTGGAAGAATCTAACATAATTGAAGCATTGCAAAAAGTTGTTAATCAGTAAAAGAATTTAAAAGACAGTCACAGATTGGATATCAAAATCTGCTAGTGGATATAACTTGCAGAGACTTTTCAAGAACATGAGGGAAAGATGGCTTATCAAAAGGACAATAGAAAGGAGAATGTTGTGCATTCGAATATAGCTCAGTAACTTAAGGCAAAGAACAGAGATGCATAGGAATCCTAATTTGATAACTTGCAGAGACTTTTACAAGAACAAAAGGAAAAGATAGCTCATCAAAAGGACTATAGAAAGGAGAATGTTGTGCAGTCGAATATAGCTCAGTAACTTAAGGAGAAGCACAGAGATACATAGGAATCCTGATTTAAAGAAAGATAGCGAGAATGACAATTTCAGTGGCACCTTCTCCTGATTCAAACTATAAAGACTTCTTAATTCTGATTGTGAAGACAACAAAATTTGGATTGCAAAAGCATAAAAAACTTGGACTTTAACATTTGGTGTATGGCTATTTGAAGCCTATTTGGAAGCATTGAAATGGAGCATCTTTAAGCATTATTGAAAGCATTATGAAGAAGTTCTGAGACATGAAGAGGGGATAATGTGCTAGTTGATGATGAGGCAGCAATCCTTCTATCTTGAGTAAAAACAAGAGCACCACGACAAGGGGAGTAACATACCCATAAAAATATACTATTCATAAAGAATAGAAGCAGTTTGACAGGGGGAGTCCTTGTGCACTCCTTTGCCATTGATGTCAAAGGGGGAGAGGAAGAATATTGCCATAAATGACAAAGTGGGAGATTGTTAATATAGCAGTGTTTATGATGGAAAATTATTTCAATATAGCAGTGTTTATGATGGAAAATTATTTGATACATGATTGCCCATTGATGCCCATTGATCATAATTCTTATACTGATGAAATTTTGATATATGATGATATGATGAGATGGAGGACCCAAGTGGATTGAACAACAAGAGGTCAATTGAATAGAAAATGACACATGAGGTTAATTGAATAGCACTTGAACAACAAATGATGCAGTAGTTCCAGTAAAGCAACAGGAGCAGTTGAACAGTAATTGAACAACAATAACAGAGGAGTAAAGAAGAAAACTATCGGAAGAGCGGAAGAGTGAAGAGAAGTCATACGAGCAATATCTATTGGAAGAGTGGGGGTAGGAAAGTATAAACTTCCTTGATCGTGGCTGAAGTCTCACACTCAATCCTAGCTGTCGATCTCATAGTCAACCCTTAGATCACGGTCAACTGCGGGGGTTAAGGCCATTTTTAATCCATGTGCCAGTAGGAGTCCTGCAAACTGTCGATTGCGATAAGGTTGTGGTCCCGACAAATCTATTAACAACTATTTATTGAAATATCGCATCACGAGTCTTAAAGCCTTGTTGTTACACTGAAACCCTATGATTTTGATATGTAATACGGAGGAAGTAATAAACCTTGGAAACCCTTTCAATAATATATAATATCGGCAAAAATCATATCGACAGCTCTATTTTATGCCACCACTCAAAACCTCTGATTGCGATATGTAATATGGACCCGATAGTTTCATTACATACACCTTAATCTGATATCGCGTCTGCCACATCGCAAGTCTCTTTAAAGCCTTGTCATGTTGAAACCCCCGATTACGATTTGAGCTGCAGACTCAATCTGTTTATGAAAACAATCCTAATGTGATATCACATCCACCTATCAGAACGATCATATCGCATGTTATAAATGGATGTATATCCAAATCCTCCGATTATGATAACATTGTGGACCCACTACACCATTATAATACGTCCTAAAGAAATATCACATCCATCGCATATCGCAAGTCTCAAAGAGATGTAACGATGGTAAAACCCGCGATTATGATATCATATTGCGAACCCACTGCACCACTATAACATGACTTTATACAATTTCATATCCGCAGTATCGCTAGCTTCTAAGGATGTCAAACTACCAATTGCGATGGGTTTATTAACAACTGCTTAAGATCATATCGCATCCACTCCGTCAGTTGTAGTGGATTGACTATGTTATGAGAAGACCTCTGGAAGTTGCGATTGCAATTAAAGGTGATGTCGTGGCATGTGGTACCTACATATGGGTAACGTATCTCTGGCATCTATCAAAGAGAAGAGGTAACAGTTCACAACTCGTAAACTTGAAGGAATAGAGGAAGCCGGAAGGTCAAGCGAACAAAAGAAGAAGTCGAAAGGTCAAGAAGCCAAAGGTTTGGCAGACGATGAAGGTACAAAAGAAGCCAAAGATCGAGTGAGAGAGAAGTAAGCAGAAGGAAAGAAGTAAGTCGTAGGTCCAATAGGACAGAAGGAAGCCGAAGGTCCAGCAGGACATAAGGAAGCTGAAGGTCCAGCAGGACAGAAGGAAGTCGAAGGTCTAGTAGGACAGGAGGAAGCCGAGGGAGGAAGAAATTTTGTTGATTGGGTTAACCTTTGAAAGGCTCAGACCTGTGATGAATTAATCAAGTACATAATGCAACCTGAAGAACAATTATGTGAAGGGGAAAAATAAAGTTTCATCTAACATCGTTTGAAGAGAGCAGTAGCCAGCACCAGCATTGAAGCATTTGTGAGTCTAGTTCTGAGAAGTAAGAGATTGTGATAGCAAGAACAATGAGAAGCAATCACACTTGAAACAGTGATCACAACAGTAAATAACAAAGGCTAGAAAACAGAGAATTGCTTTTGTGCATACATTGAGACTTAGCTCAGATATCTTGCTGGAAAGCTTCAACAAATCTTGGAAACGTTATTGGAGATCATGATGCCTATTTGAAATCATCAAGAGGTAACTTTGCAAACTCTGTTAGGGAAATATGAATAGTTGTGAAGACTCCTTCATATGAAGATAAGTTGTCATTGATACAGCAATGAAGGTGTAGATAGACAGAATTTAGTAAAGAAGATGTTGGGAGCAAAGAATAACTACCAAACATATTTAGAAAATATATAGCAGAGGGTTGGAGCCCTTGGGGTTGGTGTCTCGAAATTGGAAGGATTGGTGTCCTTAGAGTTGGTGCTCCTAAATCCAAGGTTGGTGCCTTGACAAGACAGGGTTGGTGCCTTAGAGGTTGAAGCCTCACAAAAAGTCCAATTTGGTGCTTGGAAACTAGTTGGAGCCTTATATGCATTATACTTGATTTATTGTAAATATTATATTAATAAAATCATTTATTCGTATTGTTCATTTTGTGTTCTAAATATAAATGATTTAACTGACAAAAATAACAATTGAAAAGGAATACTGATTCACCTCCCTTTCTCAGTATTTCCAACAAGGTATCGACATGAAATAGGATGCCACATAATTAACCTATGGTGGAGTAGATGCCACTTGCATATTTGGAACATTTAGGGAAGTTGGTTGGTTGGCATTCAAATCAGGACCAACGAATGAAATTTGATCAACAATCACAATTTTTTCATCATGTGGGAAACACATCACTTAAAAGAGTGTGGACACTGTTATGTTCCTATACCAATAGGTGTCATAATTTATGATTGACATAGTTTATCTCTATAATATGTACATACCTTTACTTTCTACAAATGTTTTCCATATTTGTAAAAAAGTCAAAAATAAAAAAAAAAATTAAAGAGGGTATATCCTAAAAGAAAAATCAAAGGACAAAAGAGAATGAAAAAAGGTCAAAAAAGATGAAAAATGAACCCCAAGAAAGAAAAATACCATGAAAGTGTGCAAGTCAAAATGCCACTACCATTTACTTTGATGTAGAATAAAAATATTGTGTGTAGCTTGTTACCTTTGCCACAATCCATGGATAGTCAAACAATGTAAACTTGGCTATTTCATGTTTTGAATTTCTTGTTTATAGATAGAGAATAAAATCTGACCAAACTATTTAATCTTGGTAGATAAGTAGATAGGTAGAGTTAATAAAAGAAGCTCAAAATTTCAATCTGAGCCCTTGGATGTAATAAGGATAGACTTAGATAAATTTCCATTGTAAAAGAAAAGAAAAGTTTGATAAGGGTTTATGAGTTCAAGCACACCCCAATAAAAAGTAGAAAAAATGGTAGGATGTGTCAGTGGGTAAGTAGATGAATGGTTGCAAAATGGTGTATGATGAATGATTAGTTGAAACTCATATCATTTACTTTCATCATCATATTACTCTAAAAATATGGATAACAAGGAAACATTTACAGAGTCAAGTGTTTAATTTCCTCATTCCTTTTACCCATAATTTCACTAATTTCCCACAAATATCAATCAAGAGTACCTAAAACCTTAAGTTAAAGGGGCTCAGAGCATTTCTCTGACTTTTGGAGGGACCGAACCCTCGGCCCAATGACTTACAGGTTCCAAGTGCTAAACCCCCCTCATCAACATTCACCCCCTCCATAATTCATTCATTTTCCCTAAAACCTCCTTTTCATAAAGTAAGATCACCTCCTTTTCACAAAGTAAGATCACTATTTTCTTGGGAAAAGTAATTATTCCCATACAAAACCCCTTTTCACAAAAAACCCACAAAATGTACTGAAGCCTAAGTTATGATGTTCAAATGCAGAAAAATCAATGTATTTCTAAAGCATTTTACTTAGCACATCTTTCATTTCCATTTCCATTTCATATTAACATCTAACATTAATTTAATATATTTAACTCCTCGAAAATACACCCCTTTCCCATATATATTATTAAACTTCCATTCGTTAATATCTCGCCCCAATGGTTTGAAATATAAACCTTAAATTAAGACCTATAACCCTCCCCCACATTAAAAAGGAATTAATTAATCAACATGTGATTAATTAAGAGCCTTCCTTCAATCACATCGCCCCCAACATCATTTATCTCCCTAATCCACATTTATTATCCTATCAGGCCCCTCCATTAAATCTCGATCAAACCCTTCCCTAACCATCGTACGATCTAACCCCTTTAGATCTAACAGTTGACACTCACATCAAACGGCCTCTAACGCCGACCTTTACCCGCCTGATGTAAGCGGTTTTACTGTTTAACCCACCGCGACGTGTCGCCCGATGAATGGCATTGGGTAGACCTCTCCCAATACCGCCAAGCACCCAAAAGTGATGCAATAGATTCCGCTTACCACCTCCACTTACCCCCTCCACTAAATGACAAAACGTCACCTCCGCTAGTTGGCGCCAACTATCACTTTCATTATGCCCACCAAAAGCATTGAATTTGCAAATAAAACCAAAAATACTCATTATTTTTGTTTTACCAAGAAAGAACCTTATGTTCTCCATGCACACGTAGAGTACGTTCAAACTGTCACCCTGCTTCCAATCGTCAACCTCAAAAAGCCACTAAACTCCAGATTACCATTGCGAACTTGTGCACTCCCTCTGAAAATGCACCAATGCCATTTGTCCCTTCATACAACCAAAACCAGGTATTTACCCACTTTCAACAGGGAAACCCTGTCTTTCATACTAAACATGAACTAAATTGCTATGGAAATTAAGTAATTTAGTGAAATTAAGTTGTTCGACTGTCTTGAGACTCTCGAAGATGATCCATTTTTCCACAGTCCCCTGAAATTCTCTGCCCTCATCCTTGAATCCACAAGAACCAAGGATGGATGCCCCATTCACCTTAAATGTCATGCCAATTACCACTCCCCACAGAGATATAGACCATCTTCCCCTGGCTAACAAACATTTTCAGATAAAAGACCCCACCTTCGACGAAACCCCTCTGAAATTGTATTGCAGATATCGAGAAAATTATTTGAACCATGCAGATAAGATAGGCCTTTGGGAATCAAACCTGCCCAAATATCAATTCCCTAGTGTTCATGTCTTCCCAGAAATTATTCACTATTGTCATGCAAACTATGACCCTACCATCAGAGCTAAGATGTCCCAAGACCATAAAGTCCTATTCACCATCACTCCTGAATCCATAAATGAAATTTTACAATTACAACCCAGTCATGATCTCACCCCCCTTACCATGGTTGATTTGCTTGAAATATTCTCTAAGCTATCAAGTTCCAGAAGTACTCAAATCCTCCAGACTTTCATTATTGTAGAAAAGTACATGCCAAAAGACCCTCCTCCTTATGTGTCAGTTGTCTTTTCTAAGCTGGGAAAAGTTATTACAGCAATGATATCATGCATTTTATGTTTTACCACTAATGAATATGTAGATGAGATTATTTTTTCCTACATGTCTATTTTTACCCCTATGCAAAATTCATCGCAGATAAAATGCATGATCAGTTTATGAGATTAGAAAATGAAAGAGTGCTCAAATATTCATCAGACTGTATCATTTGTTTCTCTACTACCAAAATGATAAGTTTCCCTTCTTTGTCCAAAACCTTGATACTAAAGGGAATCCTAGATCTGTCATCTTCTAGACCTCTCTATTCCATAAGTCAAGTTCTTCTCACTATCCATACACAGATTTTATTGACCTATTTGTACATCCAATGACTACAATGCTATTAGGAAGTCCCCCTCCTAGAACCAGTACAGACATTAAGAGGGTTCTCGAGCTATCCAAACAATATAAAGTAGGGGATTGGTACTTATACCAAAACCATATTGAAATAAGAATTTATGGGTGCGAGCTTCGTCCTCACAAATTACCTAGATATCTCCCCATGTGATTATTTTCTCTGGAGTACTATAGGAAAATGATAAATTCTAATGAGATTCACTTTTTCAAAACCAAGAAGATGGCCCAGCTAAGAATAAAATATCATCTAAGCCCATTTATTTGCAATAATAGAGAAGCAGGAAAGGAGGCAGATGAAATCCTCCAAAGATTGAGATTAAAACAAAGTTTCATCTGGGCCTATGACAACCATAGCTTCATTTGTAACAGAAGGCAAAAACATAAGCTATCTCCTTATATCCACCATAGGATCCTAGAAATTGAACAATATGCCAATCAATCAGAATGGGTGGAAGGCACTCTGGTAGATCAAAATAGCACACAAGTTGCAGTTGACAATGTTTTGGTGGATTTAGAAAGAAGGTTTGATGAAGATTCGTTTATACAGGTGCCAAGAAAAACTTCATCACAAAGACAGTCATAGGAACACAGTGGACAAACTTTAGAGCAAGTAGGACCATCAGGCCAACCAGAATCATCAAAATAATAGGAGCTGTCAAAACAACAAGAAGAATATGAATAGCCAGAAACCTCAAAGGAGCTTGCTCAACCTGAACAAATCATGAGCAACCCTCCTATTTTGCAGAATCCTCTCAATGAAGAAAGAAACCTTAAAAGGGATAGAGAAGAGGCCACTCCTTCCAACAGGCCTATTGATCAAATCTTTGCTAAACGGCAAAGGTTAAACCCCTATGCAGAAGAAGAGTATACTAAGGAGACCATAGGTAACACAGTGGCAGAAAAGACATATGGTATGCATACTATTCCAACAGGTGGGACACCATCCACCTCGCAGTTCCAGGTATTAGAAAGGCAATAGAGCACAGAGGTGTCTTCATTGAGAGCTCCCTCTGAATAGAGCCTAGATATTAAAGGAAGGTATAAAGAGATTAAAGAGAGAAATGAGAAACTAAAAGCTCAAACCTAGGCTCACTACCTCAACATGGCTCCAACTAACCAGACTAGACTTATGTTAGCTTTTGACATAAATGAAGGAAAAATGCATATGAGCTTCCTCAAGCCAACTATGCAATAGCCAAGATCCATGGCTGATTATTTAAAGACTGATTTTGAAGTTTTGGCAAATGATATCCATCCTATTGACCAAATAGAACTGCACAAACAAACTGGTGAGATGGTCTATTCCACCTTGACTAATAAGGCCATCACAGCACATCAATTGCAAAACTCATTGCACAATACCACTATTAGGACCCAGAATTGACCAATTTTGACCTTATATTTTTACCATAATATTATCCTTTTCAGTCACAAGTTACAAGCTTTGATTACACAATGACTTAATCATCCCAAGGTACGAAGTAACTTCCCGCATATCTATATGTTTAATTGTTCATTGCATATTCGTGAGTATCTTTATATTTATCTTTGGAAAAGCTGGCTAAGTTGCCAAGTAATTGTCTTAAGCCCACAAGAATTATAACTTATAGTTGTTGTAACACTAGAAACACCAACTACGCAGTTGCTGCAACACTAGAAACAACAACTACACAGTTGCTGCAACACCAGAAGCAGCAACTACGCAGTTGCTACAGTTAGCAACAACAACCATCTAAAGCGGGTTATTTTGCAACAGCTAGGAATAACAACGGCAACTATCTGAGGAACGCTGACGTGGCATGATCAAGCAGCTGTCTAAAGCGGGTAGAACACAGTTACCAGGACTTAAAACCGGAACAGTATGGGGAAACGGCGAAGGAATGCGAGAATCCCAAGAAGACGGTCGAATTTGGTTACCAGCTGTGTAATAGCCAGAACCTAAGAAAGAATATATTATTATACTTTTGCAACAACATTTCTGTAATTCTTATTTTTGATTGAACGGGTTAACCAAATGAACTGTAACAATCTATTGTAATAGATGTCTCCTCTATAAAGAGGAGACATCTACATTAGTCAAGGGGAGGATGGTCTGTAAGTGAAATTTTGAGAAACATCAGCAAGTCTGAACTTTATTGTATTCGAATCTTTTGGCAGATGAATAGAAGAACGTTCTGAGCACTTAAGCTATTCTTCGTGTTCTGGGGAATCTTGTGAGAGGGACTGGGCCCACCTTCCTCATAAGATTCACCCATTTACTTTGCTGTCAAGTGTGTAAGTGTGTGATAATTTCTTTCTGCAGGTATTCTGTTTGGATTCTGTAGCATTACCTCTTGTAATTATGTTTTGCTAGCACTCTGTATTATTAATTGTTTGAAGTTATGCAAGTGTATTTCACTGGTGAATTTGAGTGCAGCGTTCATTAGCAATCTGATTCCAGGGGCAGGTGCTGAACGTCCTCACCTGGAGGATAGGGTCCTGATCCTCTGCCAACAGAGCATCCATCTCTTTGCTTTCCAGATTTGTAATTTTAATTAATTATTCTTATTTTATCAATACTGTGATAACTTAGCGTAAGACTTACAGCTCTTAATGCTTTTAGAATTAAAGTACATACAGTACGCGGTAGCCTTTGGAATAAAAAGACTTTCCCAGGTTGACAATTAATGTGGTACTTGATTGTTTAATCAATAAACAATTCAACTAGCCACATTTGGCGTGTTGCTGGGAGGCCTAAAGTTTCTAAAAGCGTTAATGATTTCTTTATGAAAATAACAGGTGCATGAGAGGACGCAAGAAACCTAATTTCACAGGCGGTAAGGGAGGAAGAAAGACTTTTATTGACGAAATCATCTCAAAGGCTGAAACATCACAGAGGACGAGTTCCCAGAGACCTCAAATCCAGTACTCCTCACAAAAGGATCGACAGACGGAGGAAGTATTGGGACCTGAAAGGAAGCTGGAAATATCGAAATACACTGAGGAACTGGTAGAAGAACCTGAAGAAACAGAAGATACAGAAGATAAAGTAAGCGATCCAGGAGAAAGACCAATGGAGGATAACAGAACAGAAGGAAGGGGGGAGAACTCACTCTCTACCCTGGAATTCCCCATTGGGAACCTGCCAAGAGGAACGACCCCTATGAAGAACATTCCCCCCTCAGCGTTACCCAACTTCCATGGGTTATCCTCTGAAGACCCAGATGAATTCCTCTTTGAATTCGATATACTATGCAGAAGTTATGATTATATGAGTCCTAATCAGAAACTAAAACTGTTTCCAGCAACACTAAAAGGGAACGCGTTGAGGTGGTTCATGAGCTTGGGAGCTCAGGCAATCACCACTTGGGACCAGATGAAAGAAGGATTCTTGGCCAAATATCAAGATTACTGCCGAACAAGAGAAAGGAAGGAAGAACTGTTTAAGATGGTTCAGAAGGAGGACGATAGCTTAGAAGATTTTGTGGAAAGGCTGCAGTATAACCTGCAGAGGTCTGACCACCCCAACATGAGTAAAGATATTCTGAAAACCATATTGTTGAAAGGGGTAAGAGATGACTGCTTGGACATGTTGAACATGCTGGGAAAAGGGGACATCTCCATAGAACCATTTGATCAAATCATCAATCTCTACATGAGGTGCTCAAGAGGAGCGGGGAACAGATCAAAGAGCAGAGATAATGTGTATTCAAGAGTTCAGAAGTCAGCCAGTGG